>MJUU01040525.1:123845-146544 GCA_002080025.1 Modiolus philippinarum
TCTTTTATTTCCAAAACTATAGAAGATGAAGGTTAAGTGTAAATTGATAAAATGTTTGCCATGCTGTGTGGATTTGAGTACTGGTGTTTAAAATTGTATGTTGACCGCCATTTTCAAAATGGCCGCCAAAAAAAGGCGGGGAAATTCAACATTGTTTGATTTCAATGAAATTTGGTTTCTAAATAGATATTGATGTAGCGACTTCAAAACCGGTGTTGAAAAGTGTTCGTTGACCGCCATTTTCAAAATGGCCACCAAAAAGGCGGGAATATTCAACATTGTCCCATTTCAATGAAATATGGTTTCCAAAAAGGTATTGATGTCGCATTCAAAACTGATGATAACAAGAGCTGTCGCTGAATGGCAGCCAAATATACCCCCGCTCATTGAACCCTGAATCCATATTGTAAGTGCAAAATTAAGTTGGTGTGGACACAGTACAGTTGTGGACACAATACAAGTATGGACACAATGATATAATCTTCAAGAAAGAAATTTTCACAAGGGTTCCAAAAACACTCTGTCTAAATCAGACAAATATAAAATTCCCCCTTTTTTCAGCCTATTTGACATTTAACACAGCTACATATAGTGTTCTTCCTTTGTCTAAAGTTTCATCAAAATCCTTCAAGTGGTTTAAGAGGAGTTGCGCTTACAAGGTAACCCATACATGTGGAATCAACGAAAAGTCAAAGTCAGATTATCTCCCTTTCCCGGTTTCTGACAATAATTATATTCCTTCATGCACATCTCAATATAGTGTTCTTACTTTGTGTAAAGTTTCATTAAATTCCTTCAAGTGGTTTAAGAGGAGTTGCGCTTACGAGGTAACCCATACATCAGGAATCAACGAAAAGTCAAATGCTGATTACCTCCCCTTCCTGGTTTCAGACAATAATTATATTCCTTCATGCACATCTCCATATAGTGTTCTTACTTTGTGTAACGTTTCATTAAATTCCTTCTAATGGTTTAAGAGGAGTTGCGCTTACGAGGTAACCAATACATGGGGAATCAATGAAAAGTCGAAGTCCAATTATCTCCCCTTCCTGGTTTTGGACAATAATTTTATTCCTTCATGCACATCTCCATATAGTGTCCTTCTGTTGTGTAAAGTTTCATCAAAATCCTTCAAGTGGTTTAAGAGGAGTTGCGCTTACGAGGTAACCCATATATATGGAATCAAAGAAAAGTCTAAGTCGAATTATCTCCCCTTCCTGGTTTCGAACAATAATTATATTCCTTCATGCACATTTCCATTTAGTGTCCTTCCTTTGTGTAAAGTTTCATCAAAATCCTTCATGTGGTTTAAGAGGAGTTGCGCTTACGAGAAGTGTGGACAGACAGACGGACAGAGACAGACAGACAGGGTGATTCCTATATATATAAACTTTGTTTGCGGGGGGTATAAAAATTATCCGTTGACTGCCATTTTCAAAATGGCTGTCAAAAAAGGCGGGAAAATTCAACATTGTCCGATTTCAATGAAATTTGGTATCCAAGTGGGAATTGCTGTCACTACTTCAAAACCAATGTTGAAAATTGTTTGTTGACTGCCATTTTCAAATGGCTGCCAAAAAAGGCGGGAAAATTCAACATTTCAATTTCAATGAAATTTGGTTTCAAATAGATATTGATGTTGCAACTACAAAACTGGTGTTGAAAATTGTTCATTGACTGCCATTTTCAAAGAAATTTGGTTTCCAATTAGGTATTGATGTCACAACTTCAAAACTGATCTTGAAAATTGTTCGCTGACAGCCATTTTCAAAATGACCGCCAAAAAAGGTGGGAAAATTCAACATTGTCCGATTTCAATGAAATTTGAGTTCCTATCCTTGTTTTCGTTTGTCTTTTGTCTAACTTGTGTTTTTCCTGTGTAGTTCCCTGGCAGATTGTGGCATGTAATTATAATCTTCAGCCATTGTAGGTGTTTCCTGTTGTCCCTTTTATTTCATTGATGTTGCGACTTCAAAACCGATGTTGAAAATTGTTCATTGACAGCCATTTACAAAATGACGTCTCGACTTCAAAACTGGTGTTGAAGGTGGTCCTTAGTAAGAATGTTTTTTTTTTGTCAAAAAAGCCCAACAAAGAAATATAGGAAAACATTATCAAACTCTAAATACTGTTCAAGATGTGTGATTTTTGACGAGCTACCAAAGTTTGAGAGACTGAAGATCTACTGTATAACTTACAATATTAGCTTGATTGTGGCAACTGAAAGCCAGGTGAGTGATACAGGCTCCTGGGAGCTTTTAGTTCAAGTTTATGCTTTCTTAAAAATTATGTAGTTATTTAGGATATCATTCTTGTGGAAGGTCGGGTATGATCTGTTCTTTAAATCGTTTTTCTATTATCATTTAGAATTTGGTCTAAATTATCATAAAAATTTTCACATGGACTACATGAGACATTGAAGCAAGACTTGTCAGTTCAGATAGTTAATTACTAATGGAGAACTGTTGGTAGGTAACAGTTTAACAAGGCAGTAAGAGAAAGTTAAAGTCACAAATTTGCAGAATATTGGATATTACATTTCTCCTTACCTTTAAATAAAAAGAATGCAGAAAAATATTTTGAAAGCCAACTAATATTGAATTATTGAAAGTCTTTGGAGAAGTTGTGCATATTTTCTCATTACAAAGTCTCTATAGTATTGTCTGTTTTGTAATTACAAGCAGATGTACGGTATATTTGGTGACATTTCTAATTGCATGAATCAAAGGGATGACATTCTCACCCCGGTTAACGTGAGATCGTCAACCCGGAAGCCATCAGCAACGCGGATTGTTGTTTTCATTACAGTAGGAATATGAGGTGAGAATAAACGGCATTTGTTTATTTTCAGACCATCCTTCTACAATTGTTTTGTTTAGAAAGCAGCACATATTTCTTGTCGATGTTTTTCTGTCCCGAAGTTTCACTTAAAATTGATGTTTGATTGTTTTAAGTCCATTTTGTGCTAACATTTTGACTACAGTCTAACATTCGAAGCTAAATCTAAGCAAATTTTTTGTATTTCCTATATCAAAGGAATGTTTTAATCGCACAGCATTAATTTTCATTGTTTTCATTAAACATTTAGTTCAATGATAGAGTGTATATCAATCCAATAACTTTAAAATATCGTCTTCTTTAGCACATGTCGCAGTAATTTATGCGATCGGCAACGATGTAATGAGCGATCGCACAACTTACTAGTAATGATAAACAAGCGATCGTGCAACCCATGATAACAAAATTTAAGGAAGTACTTTGGTTATTTATCCTGTTAACTGCCAAATTCTACATAAGTTTTTTTTGGCCAGTTATTTTGTCGTGGAAATAGAAAATGATTACAAAGTACGCCTCGTTATGACACATCGTCATAGCTCAATGCAAATTTGCCTGGATGTTTACTCCCACATGAAAGGTTACATGTTGTTATTATGTATAGTGACTGTGATCTGAACTCTTTGCTAACTTGAATGTAAATCAATCAAGCAGAAAAAATAGGTCAAAAAGACCTAATTTTGCCTGGATGCTGACCTACCATCAAAGACACATACAAATACAAGGTTACATAATCCTACCATGTTAAGTGACTTAATCAGAACTTATCCATAAACTCGAAAGTAAATCAATCAAGCGGAAAATATAGGTCAAAGTACACAAAAATTTTCATGGATGCCGACCTACCACCAGAGATGCGTGCTTAGGCCAAATAAAACAAGTGTGGATCGTATTGCAAGGCAATACAGGAGTCCCCTACCGGTGGAATAATTCAGCGATACCAGCAAAAATAGTTAAGAAAAGTTTTCCTAGCCCAAGGCCCATAACTTCATCAAAAATCAATGGACCCAACCCGGCCATACTCAAACTTGATCTTTAACCCATAGTAGTTGATTAACAATGCAAATATCAGCTTAATATCTGAAACGGTTTAGAAAAAAAGTCTGGNTGGATACTTAAGGATTTGTCCAAGTTCCCAGATGATCGATTTTTAGTCTCAGTTCAAGCCAAACGATCGTTCTTAACACTATGTGACTTGATAAATACTATAGGTTGTTATGAAGTGGAACATTCCTAACAGTTATAAAGAGAAGGTTATTACCACCAAAATTTATATTTTCATATCATAATCTCGAATATTTCATTAGCGGCTGTAACTTTTGAGGATGTCAACGAACCATGTGATCGGTAAAGAGTCGATATAGCTGACAATATGCTATTTATATCACATTGACTCTTGACAATATTTTATTCACAACAGATGTAAAAGAAGAGGTTTAAGTCTTCTTTAAATTTATCCCGCAACAGTTTAATAGGCTTTGAAGCCTCTGAAATATTAAATAACGTGAAATAAATATGGATACGACAGTCCGCACCGAACTTCGTTCCGAATTTATGATTGCACAAAAACTTCCTGATGGGAATAACTTCAATTTTCGCGGCGTTTGAGCTCGTTTCTCATCAAATACTTCAGAAAAAGGTTCCGATAAAGTAAATAGTTGATAAACTATAATAATTCTGATTTACAATAACTACGATCTTGCCGCTGATCTCTACTTAAACTTTGTCAGTCAAAAGTGGCCATAAAAACTAGGGTCGATCGTTTTATTTCTATTTTTTTTTAACTTTTTGGGTGAAAAAAAAAGTCTAGGGTCGGCAGGAAAAAATAGGGTTGGTCGGGTGACCGGAACCACACCTATTTTTTTATTTGGCCTTATGCAAGGTTACATGATCCCATCATCTATAGTGACCGAGATCTGAACTCATCCGAAAACATGAATGTAAATTAAGTAAGCGGAAAACCTTCTTTGCCTGGATGCTGACCTACCATCAGAGATGAATGCATGTGCAAGGTTACATAATCCTACCATGTACACTGACCAAGATACTAAATTGGATTTAAATTTAAAATTTAAGCCACTCAAGCAGAAAAATAAGTCAAAGAGGCCTTATTTCTTGGAGGCTGTTAGTCAACCAAAGATGAACCTGTATGCTAAGTTTTATGACCCTACCATACATAGTTGCTCAGATGCACACTCAAATGCGGACGCAAACAGAGCCATAGAAGTGGACGTAGATGCGGACGCCGTGGGTACTCCAATAGTCCCCCTCAACTTCGTTTAGGCGAACTGAAATTTACATCATTAACTTTTATATGGTCACAAGTACAAGGATTTTTTTTCACATATAACAATGCCAGCCATCGAGGATACAAAATTGGTGATTTCTGTTTTTTTTTTCAACCGGTGGGTTGATAGTTTGCCCGTCTATGGGGGTATCATCAACCAAGTAGGCAAAATTCCAGGACGTTCCCGATTCTTTGGTACTTGTAATGGACTGTAATCAATGGGTATGGTCACTTTCCTCTGTATTACATTCCCTAAGTCAGGATTTATTCGAATGCATTTAACTGGTTTACAAATTATTTCAGTAGGACATCCCATAGAACAGTTTCAATTATCATTATGCGTGTGCATTTTTGTAATTTTGATAAAGCATATTTTACTACCTTCCATAGGGCAAAAATAAATGCAATGGCCGAACAAGAGAACAAAACGCAGAGTTAATTCCTTTACCGTACATGTAAAACTAGATGTTGTCGGAAACGACAGCTATCCCCGCACTCCCTGTTTGACACAGAAAACAGTTGTTATACACCCTAGGCATAATTTTTTTCATTATCTTTGAAATCTACCTATTGATAGTCATTATTGTTATTAAAAGAATTCTAGGATATATGGTTGCTAGGTATAATTCCAAAAAATAAGTGGTCTTTGAGACTTTCGGGAAATTAACCAAAATTGAAATAAATATTTTTGAAATCCAGTTGATGAAAATGTTTTTCCTAAACTAAATAAACAATTTAAGTATGTTTGCTAGGTAGAATTCCAAAAAATAAGTGGTCTTTGAGACTTTCAGGAAATTTACCAAAATTGGAATCAAATATTTTTGAAATCCAATGATGAAAATGTTCGTCCTAAACTACACAAACATTTTAAGTATGGTTGCTAGGTAGAATTCCAAAAAATAGGTGGTCTTTGAGACTTTCAGGAAATTTACAAAATTGGAACCGCCTTTCAGAATCATAAGTTATCAGAATTTTGCTTTTTACCAAACACTTGTCAGAATATAAGATTATATCCCAAAATTAAAAAAAAATATGTGTCTTTGACATTTTCAGGAAATTTACCAAAGTTGGAACCGGAACCAAAATTCCAAAAGCTTATTGCAAATCTATAGACTATATGCAACAATTCTGCATAAAGATTTGATCCCTAAATCCAAAAATGTAGGAGGAGTTTGCATCACATGCCACATGTGTCTAATCCACATCTTTTGGTCTTTGTTAAAATTGACATCATGGGGCCTCTGGTTTGCACCAAGACCAATATCAAAAATCCGAAAGCTTATTGCGCATCTACAGACTATATGCAACAATTCTATAACAAAATTATTTCCCTAAATCCATAAATGTAGGAGTTTGTGTCACATGCCACAGGTGTAAAAATTGACATCATGGGGCCTCTTGTTTGCACCAAGACCAATATCGAAAATCCGAAAGCTTATTGCGCATCTGCACACTATATGCAACAATTCTACAACAAAATTAAATCCCTAAATCCAAAAATGTAGGAGGAGTTTGAGTCACAAGAAAAGTGTGACGGACAGACGGACGGACGGACAGACGGAGGGTATAACATTATCCCCGAACTTTCTTCGAAAGTGCGGGAATAACTAAAAGACTCTTAGCGCTATAGAAAAACTGTTTACCTAGCCAGTTCCTTGGCGTTAGCTTATTTAAATTGTATTTTCGTACTTAATTTACCTGATGTTAGATAAACACAGACCACTACTTGTCACCTTGTGTCCGTCTGTCTCTCCATCTGTGCTACGGGCCGTCTTGACCTTACTATGCGGTATGAGCCAAGCTCATTGTTGAAGGCCTCATGGTGATTTCAAGATGAAGAACAACAATAAGTGTTGTTCCATTGCTTGGTTTTACCATGTATTTGTATAGACTTTGTCTCGTATGCATTTACTCCATGTCCTTTCATTGTTTATTGTGTTCATTTTCTAGCCATCTTTATATTGGAGACATGCATCATGATTTTAATCCCCCCGCGACGAAAGGTCGAGCATATTGTTTTACCCTTGTCTGTCTGTTCCTTTGTTTGTTTGTCCGTTCTTTCGAATTAAAACGCATTTAGCTAGGACAATCGACTTTTTTACGGACGAGCTGAAAGCTCTGCATGGGTATGCTTTTTTGATGGTATTTCAGCGTCCAGGCAAAATTTAGTTACCGTGACAGTGTGCCATAATAAGACAAAGTTTGTAACTGTTGATTACCCATATGTATATGCAAGTATCCTCCATATAAAAAAATGGCTAAGTCCCGCCAAACAGGAAGTTGATATCATAAGGCAACCAAAATGGCAGATAACACTTTCCCCCCATATAGGAAGTCAAATATCAAATTTGAAATAAATCGGCCCAGCAGTAGCTGAGAAAAATGCGATAAACTTCGGACGGAAGGACAGAAGGACAGATGGATGGACAAGGGTATTCCAATATACCACCCACTCACGAGTGGGGGTATAAAAATTGTCCTGGTGTAATTTCCAACTCTCTGTAGAATTTCATATCGTCAGAATTCTGAATAACGTTAGTACCGTAGGAGGATTTACACAGAACAAAGATTTAGGCTTCAATTTGCAATTATAAATTTCTAGAATCAAATGAGGGAAGCAGGGGTATATATTAGTGAGCATTGCTTACAGTTTCTCTATTTTTTCATTCAAAGATCCTCTCATTTGAAAAAATCACTAAACCAATTTGTATTAAACTTTGTCACAATGGTTCTTGAGAAATCCCCTTTACAAATTATACCCTAGAGGTGCATACCTTATCCAAAATGGTCGCCAACTGGAAACATAGTTAAACATGTTACCCTACGGAAAACACGTGCAAAAATCTTTTCTGAAACTAATAGTCCAGTAAAACTAAACTTAAAACACGATGGTCCTTAGATGGACCCCTCTGAACAAAGTATCCAGTAGGTCAATGGCTACCAGCGGGGAACAAAGTAAAACTTTAGACCATTCGGAAAATATATTCAAGGAACTTCTAGTCAAATTAGTCACAATGGTCCTTAGATGAGTCTCACTGAAAAAGTAACCGGCATGTCATTATTTCATCCAAGATTGCAACCAGCAGTACACATAGCTTAGAATCTTGTGTTCTGAAATTACTTGACCGATTGGAACCAAACTTATTTACTAAGGTCCATGGATGTTTCCCTTCAAAAATTGTTTCCGGCAGGGTGGTCTCCAGCAGCAAACATAGTTTATCATTGACCCTATGGGGAAAGGTCATTCAGATCTCTGGAACTACTAATATGAGGAAGATACAGGGTCTTGAGGGACTCTTGTTGTGTTTATGCAGACAATAATAAATATAGATACATCTGGAAACAAATTCCAAAGCAAAAATGGGAGGGAAAATTTTAAAATCGAAATTACCAAAACACAGCAATTCAAATGTTAAACAAATTGAGACAACATGACGAAGACAAAAAAAAAAATGGTGGGAACAAGAATTTTCATGGAAATCTGTTAACACCGGAGAAGCTCTACTGCTAATTTACCTTTATGCGAACTTTAAAATGCTGCTAAGTCTCATGATTAAAATGAATTCAAATATATCGTGCGTTGTGCGATCGCTTTGTTGGCAATCTTTTGCGTTGTTGAGTGCATTTACGTTTTCATTTTTCATATAAAAACTCATTTTAAATGCCGATATATGTACGTAGCAGCAAGAATGTAAAGGTTTTACTGTCATTGTGTGATTGAAATAACTGAAAATTCATAAATACTCTTTAAATTTACCCATTACAAAACTGTTGTTATCCATGTTTACATCTGCCTTGCTGGTTGTGTCAGAGTTGACGATCTCACGTTTACCGGGGTGATTCTTATAGGAGGAAAACTTGGAAGATCATAATAAACACTTAAAGAAGTATCAAACGTGCAGTTGATTTTGGAATCACATTGAATAAAGACAAATGTCCATTTGGAGTAAAGGAGCTTGAATTTTACGGATATAAATTCACACTTGATGGACTGAAACCGACAATACTTACTACGTTCATGAAACTTCATTGCTTGGGCCTCCGCATTTGAACTTGTATTGATTAATTGATAAAATTTCAGACTCCTGTGATTTTACGATTAGCAATTTGAAAATTGTCAGTAGCAATATTTGGTATCATTATCATGGGCAAAAAAATAGCTTACCGTTTTTTTGGTGTGTATTACACGCACATATTTTCCCCCAGAAAGGTCCTAGTGAGAGGGGATGCGTTGAATACATGCGAACTTCAAAAGACTATTTTTTTCTGACCAGCGCTAACTTAACTTTAGACCGGAAATGACATTGGAAATGTATAAAATCCTTGTTGTGATCCAGATACGAATCTGTGTTTGATGATAATAAAGTTTGCTTATGTTAACATGAATAGATGTGTTTTGTTTTCTTTGTATACAACATGCATATTCAGAGATTTCCCGGTACCCAAAATTTCATCTCGATCATGTTTGAACAAACCATTAAATAAATACAGGTACAGTTATTCCTCTAAATATAAGTGAATTAAGCATCATGTATTCCATTTAATTCAGTCCACAAGGTAACTCTCGGCGTCTCCAGACATTTTTGGACAGAACATGTTGTTGAAAATTTACATGTGTTTTTTACACAAGAACTAGATTTTTTTCTGATACTTTTCCTCTGAGAAAGGGGGTGCGTTTTATACACCAGTGCGTTTAATACACACCAAAATTCGGTACGTGTGGACAGTAAAACCTGTAGTTTAGAAACAAATGCTTCAATTTACCCACGTGAAAAATTTCTACAGGGTGGTGTTTGGCCGGGTCCATAGACTTACCCAAGAACACCCCAAAACACATAAAATCATGCAAAATATACATTTTGAAATCAAAAATATAACTTCCTTACATTTTTATCCCCGCACTTTCGAAGAAAGTTCGGAGATAATGTCATACCCTCCGTCTGTCCGTCCGTTAGTGGTGTTCAATCGGATGAAAATACCAACCGATTATCTATCGTAATCGGTTAGGCTTAACCGACCGACTATCGGTCATAATCGGTTATCCTGCAATTCTCCTTTAATTTTGCTTTAGGACTTNAATAAGCTTTCGGATTTTTGATATTGGTCTTGGTGCAAACAAGAGGCCCCATGATGTCAATTTTAACAAAGACCAAAAGATGTGGATTAGACACATGTGGCATGTGACGCAAACTCCTCCTACTAACATTTTTGGATTTAGGGATCAAATCTTTATGCAGAATTGTTGCATATAGTCTATAGATTTGCAATAAGCTTTTGGAATTTTGGTTCCGGTTCCAACTTTGGTAAATTTCCTGAAAATGTCAGACATATATTTTTTTATATTTTGGCATATTATCTTATATTCTGACAAGTGTTTGGTAAAAAACAAAATTCTGATACTTTAGGATTCTGAAAGGCGGTTCCAATTTTGGTAAATTTCCTGAAAGTCTCAAATACCACTTATTTTTTGGAATTCTACCTAGCAACCGTATTTAAAATGTTTGTGTAGTTTAGGACGAACATTTTCATCANTGGGTAGTACTTTAAAGTCGTTTTGTTTACAAATAGAATGTTAGTGGTTGTGTGGATAATCCTCACATGTGACGTCACAAGCCTTATCTAATTAATTGTCGGATGTTTCCGGTAATCGTCGGAAATTACACAAATATGTAGCAATACACATGTCCATACGCTCTTGTGGAAGGGAAATAAACGCTGTCACTGTTCTATTTTGTTTTAGTCTAACGTTATATAATGAAAAATGACAACTTTAATTTTGATGTCAGGTGTCCTTTAAGAGTTATATACTTTATAATCTTAACCTAGACTGAAATTAAACAAAATAATGCCTTTCTTAGTAATGTCAAGTGAAGTTTGTCCCGGAAGTGAGAAAGGGTTAGGGTTAAGGTTAAGTTTAATTAAACAAAATAATGCGTTTTCTTAGTAACATCAAGTGAAGATTGTCCCGGAAGTGAGAAAAGGTTAGGGTTAATTAAACAAAATAATGTGTTTTCTTAGTAACATCAACTGAAGTTTGTCCCGGAAGTGAGAAAGGGGTTAGGTTTAGGGTTAATTAAACAAAATAGTGCGTTTTCTTAGTAACGTCAAGTGAAGTTTGTCCCGGAAGTGAGAAAGTTGGATGAAGGTTTAAGGGCATTATATATGAGAGTTCCGGACTTTGAAAGTGAAAGTAGAACGACGCTTACAGACCCTATCGTGGGAACTAACAACTTACCGAATTTTGTCAAACAAATACAACATCCACCACCATCTTAAGTAAAAGATATACAGTAAAATGCCCAATAAATGATATGAAGTTTTTATGATAAAAATGAAAGCCAACAGTATGTTTATACATGTAGAAAATAACTTCAATTTTTATACAAAAGATGTATTGTTTTCACTTATTCTAATCTATTAAACAGTGATAAAGGTCATTTAAATAAAGTTTAAAAAAACTCTGTTTTTTTTTCATTTCCACTCAATACAAATCTAACATTTCATCATTAAAAAGGAGCTTTTATAAATAAAAACAAAACAAAAATCTTCAATGTTATCTTAGATCCACATTATGCTTAAGTAACAAACTTTTTTAAGAAAGTCTGACTTCTGAATACAATAATATTATTTTGATCATTATGATAGAATTCAAAATTCACAATGTAGTAACAAAACTGTATAGTAGAAAATGTATTTCCCATTGTTAAAATATTCATATTTAGAATAAAAACCACTTTCATAAAACTAACAAGTATCTCTTGTCCACAGTTAGGGCTGTTCCAGAAAAAAAATGATTTGTGACCTTTTAAAGCCATTCTATATATTATTACTGTATATTTCTGTAAGTAGTTGTGTTTTACCATATTTTGAATTTATAAGAAACATTCTTTGCATTGATGGGTCAGGGAGAAAATATAAAATTCTATTGAAGGACCCCAACCCATGTATATGTTACAGTACAAATTGGAATCCAGTAGGATCCAGAATCCTCCTAGTACAAATTGGAATTCTAATTTCTACTGGGACAAATTAGAATTCTGGTTTGTACTTGATTTAATTCAGTACAAATTGGAATTCCAATTTCTACCAGGACAAATTAGAATTCCAGTTTGTACTGGATTTAATCTAGTACAAATTGGAATTCCAATTTCTCCTAGGAGAAATTGAGATATCCTGATTTATACTAGTAGGATTCTGAATCCTACTGAATTTCTAGTATGATCCAGAATAATACTGGATATTTTGTTCAGGAGGATTCTGGATATTACTGACATTCAAAGCTGAAAAAAAATTTGATTTTGTTTTAAGAAATATGCATTTCACAACATTTTAATTTATAAAAACTAAATAATAAAACAATAGAATGATAGTGTAAAATAACATAATTCCGATATTACTGTTAATTTCTTGTACCAATTGTTGGAACTGTGTGACATTTAATGGAGCAGGGAATTTTCCAAGTTATGACAAGGGCATCGCATAGTATTGCATTTGCCAGAGTAATTACAAACTGTGGCTGTTATATACAGTGAACGATTTTATAACATGATAATGTGTGAAGTTTCAGGTAGAGTAACGGGATCTTCTATACATTTAAACCAGGGAAACAGAAGCAAAAACTTCTCACATCAACAAGATTAGTATCAGAATAATAGTTTTTCAGTATGTCATTCGTAGAAAAAAATTTCATATTTCAATATTTTTTAGTAATTCTTCCATGTTTGAAGTTAACTTATGAAAACTAGTTACAAAAAGTTTGAACTGTTCTCAAAGGGTTAAGAGTTCGAATCAAAACATCTATATCTTTTATACAACAAGCCAATTAATCTTATCTTTCCAAATTAAGCTTTTAATTAAATGGTCACCAAAACAGTAGATAAGGGACATATTTCTTATATTGTTTTTCTTCTCTACCACTTTTTCTATTGATGTAAATTAGTAGGATCCAGAATCCTACTAGTACAAATTAGGATATCTCAATTTCTCCTAGGAGAAATTGGAATTCTAATTTATACTTGATTAAATCCAGTACAGATCAGAATTCTAATTTGTCCTGGTAGAAATTGGAATTCCAATTTGTACTGAATTAAATCCAGTACAAATCGGAATTCTAATTTGTCCCGGTAGAAATTAGAATTCCAATTTGTACTAGGAGGATTCCGGATCCTACTGGATTCCAATTTGTACTGTAACATATATTTTTCTAAACAGCCCTAAGAAAATTAAGCAATATCTAAAGATATTGCCTGTTTATGAAACAAATGACGAAAATAACTATAATTTGATAAACAAATAATAGTTATTTGTGTACATTGCAGTGTTGCTATGGGAACTGAAAACATCCCAGAATGCAATTATACAAATTCTTATTCCAATTCTTATTCAGTGTGACACACAGCCCATATGTCAGAAAAAGACAGGAATGTGAATATTAACCAAATTTACTTTTTCTCTTCTGACATCAATCACTTCTATTATTCTAAGGAATGGTACAATTTGATTTTGAATGTTTTGTTAAAAAATTTCCTACATTTGAGGATGGTGTATTTATCGTACACAACAAACAATTAAACAAACACATTAACACTCATTTTTAACAAATTACAAACACCATAATATCTTAAATTGCTCATAATCTATTCTTATGCAAAATTTTTAGCATTTATACAATGATTTAATTTCAATACAATATTTAATATTCATACAACATATTAATATTCATACAATGTAGTATTATTCGCACACTGTTTAAATATTCATACAATGTATTAAAATTCACACAATGTTTTCTTATTCATAAAATGTTTTAATATTCATAGAATGTTTTAATATTCATACAATCTGCATACAAAGTTTTAATATTCATACAATGTTTCATAATTCACATAATGTTTTCTTTAATATTGATACAATGTTTTAATATTCAAACAATGTATTAATATTCATATAATGATTTAATATGAAGTAAAACAATGATCTTTATACATTTCATATTTAGGTGTACATTAAATTTTATATTTGGTCAAGATATCATGAGAATAACATGACTTTAAATGACAAATGAGAGACAAGTAAATCAGAGACAAGACATATCAATAGTATCCCACTCCTATGTCATGACTATAAAAACACAGATCTCTCCCACTTTATGATGAAAAAATTCTTCTTTTTCACACATTCATTTATTTATGCAGATTTTTCTTATATATATTTTTTAAATTCAAATAAGTGCAATAAAGTAGTGCAATGAAATAAAAAGCGTGCAATAAACTGAATTAAATAGCACTTTTTGATACTGACATTATCAAGTGAAAATATCAGACAAGCCTGTAACAATACATGATGAATTTTCTACATACTTCCAATAAACAGCAGAGTAACTTTAGAACTACATGATGGTCATACATATACACCTAATTATGAGATGTCAATCAATTTACAATAAATATACATGTTAACAAACAAAGTTTTACATGTACTTCAATGACAAACAAAAAAATACCATTTATAAGTTATTTTATTAACTGTTACTATGGAAACCATTTATGGAAACCAAACTTTCACTGCTGATACAATTCTGATTGGTGATTCAAGGTAGCATTGGGTATTTTAATGAATTTCTTTTTAAATATAGAACTGATTGTTATGAAACTTTGCACAACATATTAAATGACCAATCAGAACTATTGTATTCACAGTCATGATTCTAATTTTCATTGATACTTCACTTGCAGCCATAAAAATTTCTTTCTCAGTTGTCATTCCATTTTATGTTTCTTGTTCTATCACCAAACTTTTTTTTCAATGCCAAAATCCTGAGGCAAAAACTCTAAAATAATATCAATCTTTACCAAGACTAGTACTGTCTCATTGTTATATTGGTGAATGTTTTTTTTTTTTTGCTGGAACCTTATCCATAAGAAGTGCATACGTTTACAGAACTGTAATTGCTAATGGAAACAAAATGAAGTTACTTTTGTTTCTATTAGAAACTACAGATGTTTCATCTACCAGATGATTTGTAAATAAGGTTCAAGGGTTAGCTTTACATATGATTATGATTTATTCAACATAACACTTGACTAGTGACAATAGTCATCAATGTTCATTTCAATATCACTGACCTTGTATGATGACCTTCAAAATTTAAATTAACTTTCAACCAATATTTTGAAGAAAAAAACAAACAGAAAACAAAACAAAATATGATATACACTTAACAAGTAAACACCCATCCTGCACCATTCTTTCATAAAAAGATAACACATTTATTTTAGCACTTGTTTCCACCAATCAGATCCTTTTAACTTCATTTATGCTGAACAAACGTTTGAAATGGCTGCCATTTTGTTGAGACTATTTTTCCTACTATATTAAATAGGTGATAAAGTCTGCCTTTGTTGTTCTGTTAATTCTGGATGCCAGAAGTCGACAATTAAAACAAGTCTGTAATCGTCACCATTGTGCCATACTTCATGTTCAAATGAGTCATCAAATATTATAAATTTTCCTTCTTCCCAAGTTCTGAAATACGAACATATTTATAAAAAGATGAGGAAGGTGATAACTAAAAAGATTGAAAAATGTACGTGTGGTGAGCCATGATTAAAAGGTAAAAATATGTCGAAAACAAATAATAATGATAAAACACCATAAAAAGCTTAAAAAGTAAAAAGAAGAACTTTTAGTAGAAGAATTTTTCGTACTACTTGTAGCCATTGTGCAACACTTTAATTCATTATCATTTCATATATTATTTTCGTACTACTTGTAGCCATTGCGCAACACTTTGTTTCATTATCATTTCATATATTATTTTCGTACTACTTGTAGCCATTGTGCAACACTTTAATTCATTATCATTTCATATATTATTTTAGTACTACTTGTAGCCATTGCTCAACACTTTGTTTCATTATCATTTCATATATTATTTTCGTACTACTTGTAGCCATTGTGCAACACTTTGTTTCATTATCATTCGATAACTAAAAAGCAAGTGATGAGTGAACAAGGCAATTACAAACTGCATTAAGGGGATACGATACAGTACCAAGGGCAGATAATAACATCGCCAAATCTGGAATGTTGTTTTCGTGATGTCACAGATTAGAGCGCAACGTCATAAACCATCGGACTTCGCGAACTGCAGACAGGTTACAACCGTGAAAGCATGTAAAATAAATCTATGATAAAATCAATGTGGTTAAATATGAATTAGGGATAATGAAATAGGGAACGTGGCAGCTCAAGATTCGACATGCTTCTCAAATTAAAGAACCTTAGTGAGCAAGCTCACATACCCCACGCTCCCACATATGGGATAATGCTGCATTATCTAAAAATTATCAAAAATTGAAATCCAACTAGTCTGCACATCTCTTACAATGCACAATCATCGTGTAAAATATCTTAAAAACTGTAGGAGGATTTAACCGGGCATATGGAGTACCCTGTATACTTCCCTATCTAATAAACTGTAGGAGGAGTTATCCAGACAAATAATGTACCCTTATATGCAATATAATGCATAAAAATGAAAAAGTTCAACAATGTGTAGTTTCCTGAAAAATTATCAAAAATCAAAATCCAAGTAGCATGCACATCTTTGATATGGGCACAATCATCCTGCAAAATAATAACTTCCTTTCTAATAAACTGTAGTAGGAGTTATCCGGACAAATGATGTACCCTATATGCAATATAATTCATAAAAATGACAAAGTTATACAATGTGTAGTTTTCTGAAAAATTATCAAAAATCAAAATCCAAGTAGTATGCACATCTTTGATATGTGCACAATCAACCTGCAAAATAAAAACTTCCTAGCTTAACCAGAGGCTCCCAGGAGCCTGTATCGCTCACCTGGGTTTCAGTTGCCACAATCAAGGTAACATTGTAAGTTATACAGTTGATCTTCAGTTTCTCAAACTTTCGTAGCTCAAACACCTCCTATATCTTTAACTGTTTTTTAAGTCTGATCATGTTTTACTATATTTCTTTATTGGGCTTTTTTGACAAAAAAGTTCTTGCTAAGGACCACTTTCGACACCAGTTTTGAAGTTGAGATGTCATTTTGTTATTGGCAGTCAACAAACATTTTTCAACATCGGTTTTGAAGTCGCAACATCTATATCTACTTGGAAATAAAATTTCATTTAAATCGGACAATGTAGAATTTTCCAGCCTTTTTTGGTGGCCATTTTAAAAATGGCGGTCAACGAACAATTTTTAACATCAGTTTTGAAATTATGACATCAAAACCAATTTGGAAACCAAATGTCATTGAAATCGGACAATGTTGAATTTTCCCGCCTTTTTTGGCAGCCATTTTGAAAATGGCAGTCAACGAACAATTTTCAACACCAGTTTTGAAGTCGCAACATCAATATAATCTACTTGGAAATCAAATTTCATTGAAATCGGACAATGTAGAATTTTCCCGCCTTTTTTTGGCGGCCATTTTAAAAATGGCGGTCAACGAACAATTTCTAACATCAGTTTTGAAGTTATGACATCAAGACCGATTTGGAAACCAAATGGCATTGAAATTGGACAATTTTGAATTTTCCCGCCTTTTTAAGGTGGCCATTTTGAAAATAGCAGTCAAGGAACAATTTTCAACGTTGGCGGAAGGGGTCATCTGACACCATTCTGAAAAGGACCCACCTGGTGACCATTCCAACAAAGTTTGGTTCCAACTGAGTGAGTAGTTTCAGAAAAAAAATCAACGGAATTCCCATAGGGTTCTATGTTAAACTTTGATCGGCTGTGGCGGCCATGTTGGTCAGAGGTCGGTAATGCCGGACACAATTTTGGAAGGGGACCACCACAGCACCATTTTAGCAAAGTTTGGTTACAATCCAAATGATAGTTTCAGAAGAGAAGATTTTCAAAATTCATCCCCCTTTTTTCTATTTTTAGCCTTGCTGCCATATTGATCGGAGGTCGGGGTCATCGGACACAATTTTGAAAACGGACCACCCAAGGATCATTTCAAGAAAGTTTGGCTTAGATTGGCTTTGTAGTTTCAGAGGAGAAGATTTTAAAAATTTCATCCCACCTTTTTCTATTTTTTGCCTGGCGGCCATCTTGGTTTGAGGACGGGGTCATCAGACACAATTTTGGAAGAGGACCATCAAAGGAACATTCCACCAAAGTTTCATCAAAATTGGCTGAGTGGTTTCAGAGGAGAAGATTTTTTTGTAATTGTGGACGGACGACGGACGACAGACGACGGAGGCAAAGTGATGAGAAAAGCTCACATGGCCTTTTAGGCCAGGTGAGCTAAAAACTGTAGGAGGAGTTATCCGGACAAATGGTGTACCCTATATGCAATATAATGCATAAAAATGACAAAGTTCGACAATGTGTAGTTTCCTGAAAAATTATCAAAAATCAAAATCCAAGTAGTATGCACATCTTTGATATGTGCACAATCATCCTGCAAAATAAAAACTTCCTAGCTTAAAAACTGTAGTAGGAGTTGTCCGTACAAATGGTATACCCTATATGCAATATAATGCATAAAAATGACAAAGTTCAACAATGTGTAGTTTCCTGAAAAATAATCAAAAATCAAAATCAAAGTAGTATGCACATCTTTGATATGTGCACAATCAACCTGCAAAATAAAAACTTCCTAGCTTAAAAACTGTAGGAGGAGTTATCCGGACAAATGGTGTACCCACTTGATGACAGACGGACGGACAGACGGACTGACGGACCAGTCAAAAACTATATACCCTCCGCAACTTCGTTGCGTGGGGTATAATTAAAACCTGATAGCAAAAATCTCCTTTCGGCATCGTTTCCAATAGAATCATTATTTGCAAACGGCAACGTTTACAATTGAATCAATTTTGAGGGCAATTTCATGGCATTTTACGATTTGAATTTTCAGGGAATGCTTTGAAAATTCAATTAAAAATCCCCTGAAATTACTTTCACGGGTTAAATACAAAATGCTGTGACAATGTATTATCAATAAATAATAGGCGAGAGTATGATATTGAAGAGGCATTACCACGATACACATGCATGATAATTTAAATGAGGGTCGGTATATCTTTTTCGGGACAACAGGAGAGGCCAATTATTTCACAGAGAATTCGGAAAAAAAAAAACAATTATCAGGAATGGAATTCGGTCAATTTTATTTTTCGGGAATTGTACATTTTTTTCTGGGGAAATCTGGATCAAAACCCTCCTACCCAAACCCTTAAATTAAACCAACACAACATACAATGAATTCTGATTTTTTTCATTAAAGGTCACTCTATATAAATCTATAAACTTGAACAGCGGCATAAGGGAAATCATCACAAAGTCACTAGAAGGGTCGAGTTGTATTCGACTGATCTTTGTGAATATCTTCAGACGCAAGTAATCATTAACCACAGGATCAATTCTCTGTTCTGTTTGATGTCTTTTATTTCCTGTTGAATGAAATTGAATTCTGTTCTATTTTTTGCAACACTAATAAGCGAGAAAACATAAGTTTACGACGTTTTTCCCAGCAAAATATAATGTAACGTCATTTCGCCCCAAAATCGGGAATGCTCATTTGTAGCGATAAAAAATGTAAGTTTTCTGTCTGTAAATTAAATTAAATTAAGCACATGGATCCCCATTTTTCAAAGCGAATTTCGGAAGAGTGATGTTTCATGGAGATCTCTGGGAATTATGAAGAAAAAATCAGTGCACAATTTTTTTCTATGTGAAATTTTACTTACAAGAAATGAACGTTTTTTCTGTAAATATGAACATAAATGTCAATTTGGAACCACAAATATTGAAATTTTCTTTTGAAATGTATAATTGCCTTCTTAAGAAATATCTCAGGAAACTGTAGCGAAAAACCGGAAGCAATTAGATTAATTCGTTCAAAAGTTATGACATTTTACATATTGTTGTAAAAATACAATTTTTAACGCAATATTTTGGAAAATGGGCAATTATGAATCGCAATTATCTCGAAAATGAAATCATGAAGGTATATTTTTCTTTGCAGATTTGGAAAGAGCATATTCAAATTGACTTGATTTCAAAATTTCACGAAAAAATCAGTTCAGGATCTTCACTGTATCGTATTCCCTTAAATCAGGAAATATTTTAAATGGGATAAAATATCAGAACTACTAAGTTTCCATTACTATTATCTTCTTCAAATTGTTACTTTTTATGTACACTTGACAGTCTTGAATAAAAATTGGAGCATATGTTTGAAGCTTAATGTGTGGAAATTCATTTCAACAGTGAATTTGACCATGTAGCAAAATTTATTAAGAACAATTATAATCAGTTGAACAAGGTAATAACTGATGGCAAAGAATTTGCACATAATACCATTTTATTTATTTATTTATAACTTAGTAGTAAGTCTTCCACGGAAGACATGTGTCGCCTGCGTAATAACACTAAAAGTAAGTTACGTCAAACAGGAAGTGGGCATGCAAGAGATCCCAGACCCTCTTACACATTATAGGTCCCAATACTGATACTCCATGCCAAATTGCAGAAGGCAGGGATATCTGGTGTCTGAGAAAAACGTGACAGGAATTTTCGATACTCGAAAAATATTCTAAGTTCAGTCAAACAGGAAGAGGGCAAGCCAGAGATTCAAAACTCTATTACATGGTATAGGCCCCCATACTGATACTCCATGCTAAATTACAGAAGGCTGGGAGTTGTGGTTCCTGAGTAAAATGTGACAGAAATTTTTTGTGACACCAATCGACAAAAATATTCTAAGTTCCATCAAACAGGAAGTGGCCATGCAAGAGATCCCAAACTTTATTACATGGTATAGGTCCCCATACTGATACTCAATCCTGAATTGTAGGAGGCTAGGATCTGTGGTTCCTGAGAAAAATGTGACAGAAATTTTCAAGCGCAAAAAATATTCTAAGTTCCGTCAAACAGGAAGTTGGCATGCGAGAGATCCCAAACTCTATTACAGGGTATAGGTCCCCATACTGATACTCCATGCCAAATTGCAGAAAGCTCGGATACATAGTTCCTGAGAAAACTGTGACAGAAATTTTTGTGACGCCGACGCGGACAACGACGACGACGACGCAAGACGACGGATAGTGATCCCTATATGTCGCCACTGCGTGAACGCAGGCGACACAAATATGTCGCCACTGGGTGAACGCAGGCGACACAATAACACTCAATGTAATTTGCAAAGAATTTTTGCAATGGAAAAATCTAACAATCAATATGGCAAGTGCAAATGGACACAAAGGCAAAAGTAAAGATACAACAAATCCTCAAGAAATATCTTCTCACAAGGGTTCCAAATATTGTCAAAATCAGACAAAATATTGCTTCAGTTAGTGTGCTACAATTGTGTGACATTTGATCAAAATCCAAGCAGCTGTTTAGGATATCAGCTGGAAAAATACCTCCCAATTTTTTCAGAAATATTCAAAGTTGAAAGCTAAAAAGTTAAATTTCAAAATTTAAATCAGCCACAATATTTCTTATTGCACATTTTAAGGAGGTATACTAAATCAGTGCAACATTAGATCAAAATAAAAGTAGATGTTTAGGAGGACATGCACTGACAAGGTACCTACCCCCCTTTTTTCAGAAAATATTTTTAAAGTTGATTTATCTCCCCTTCAAAAATTCAGGCAACAGCCATATTACTGCTTGCATATCTTCAGGTCATACACATGGATAGACAGACAACTGTATGGACAGACATGGTGATTCCTATCTACCTCCAAACTTGCAGGGGCAAAACAAAGTTGTTTTGAAAGATCACTTGTATTGCTTCAAGAAGAGTTTGGATTAAGTCATCCATCAAACAGGAAGTGGGCACCCGAGAGATCCAAACTGTCTAAAATTGGTATAGGTCTCTATACTGAAACTCCTGCCAAATTGCAGAAGATTGGAATATATAGTTCCAGAGAAACATAGGTAATCAACGATTACAAAGTTCGCCTCGTTGTGGCACTTTGTCGCAGCAACCCAATTTTGCCTGGATGCTGACCTACCATCAGAGATGCATGCACGTGCAAGGTTAGATTATCCTACCATGTACAGTGACTGAGATCTTAACTTTGATGTAAACTTGAATGTTAGTCACTCAAGCGGAAAATATAGGTCAAAGTGACCTAATTTTGCGGGATGCTGACCTACCATCAGAGATTCATGCATGTGCAAGGTTAGATGATCCTACCATGTACAGTGACTGAGATCTGAACTCGGACTTAAACTTGAATGTAAGTCACTCAAGTGGAAAATATAGGTCAAAGTACCCTAATTTTGCCGGGATGCTGACCTCCCATCAGAGATGCATGCACATGCAAGGTTAGATGATCCTACCATGTACAGTGACTGAGATCTGAACTCGGACGTAAACTTGAATGTAAGTCACTCAAGCGGAAAATATAGGTCAAAGTGACCTAATTTACCAGGATGCTGACCTTCAATCAAAGATGCATGCACATGCAAGGTTAGATGATCCTACCATGTACAGTGACTGAGATCTGAACTCGGACGTAAACTTGAATGTAAGTCACTCAAGCGGAAAATATAGGTCAAAGTGACCTAATTTTGCC
>MJUU01040525.1:147299-163224 GCA_002080025.1 Modiolus philippinarum
CCATCAGAGATGCATGCACATGCAAGGTTAGATGATCCTACCATGTACAGTGACTGAGATCTGAACTCGGACGTAAACTTGAATGTAAGTCACTCAAGCAGAAAATATAGGTCAAAGTGACCTTATTTTGCCTGGATGCTGACCTACCACCAGAGATGCATACACATGCACAGTTAGATTATTGTACTATGCATAGTAACTGAGATATGAACTAAAATGTAAATTTGAATGCAAGCCACTCAAGCGGAAAATATAGGTCAGAGAGACCTAATTTTCTTGGAGGCTGTGAGTTAGCCCAAGATGCACCTGCATGCAAAGTTTGATGACCCTACACTGCATAGTTACTAAGATATATACCCAAATGCGGACGCGGACACGGACGCGGACGCCGGGGGTACTCCAATAGTCCCCCTCAACTTCGTTGAGGCGAACTAAAAATGTGACAGAAGTTTCCAAGATATGAAAAATATTCTAAGTTCATTCAAACCACAAGTGGGCATGCCAGAGATCCCAGACTCTGCTAAATTGTATAAGTCTCCAAACTGATAATCCATTTTGAATTGAAGAAGGCTGAGATATGTGATTCATGAGAAAAGTGTGACAGAAATTCTCAAGATGCAAAAAATATTCTAAGAACTTTCCATCAAACAGGAAGTGAATATGCAAGATATCCCAAACTCAATTACATGGTGTTTGTCCCAACACTGATTCTTCCTGCCAAATTGCAGAAGGCTGGGATATGTGGTTCCTGAGAAAAAATGTGACCTCCGAAACAATAGATAGCTAGTGATCCCTATATGTCACCTCTGCATAAACATAGGCTACACATTAATTACCTTGTTTCCTGGGCAACTCTAATCTTAAGACCTGGAGGTACTTTTAGTCCTAGATGTGATCTAATCCTACAATTAGTGGGACCACAATGTGGCCATATGTGTGCTCCAGGATGTATCACAGAATACTTAATCTGCAAATAAATAAATGATAAGTAATGCTTTACAGCTTGATAGTTATCTTGAATTAGAGGAAGGCAACCACAAAAGTTTATATAAACTTTAATTCTTTATGTCTAGAAGAATTCATAGAAATAAACCCTATTAAAATCTTTAAAAATTTTACGTGTTTTGTAAAATTGAGATTTTGGCTCCTAAATGATATCAGGGATAAAATATCTCATTTCTGAGTTCCATGTTCATTAGGAGAACAACATCAAAATCCGACCAAATATCTTCTTTTTTCCCGCTTTGGGCTTTTTAAATGACATACTCCAGCTATATATTATCAAAATGAAATAAACCCCATTCCAAAACATAATATTAAATTCCATAAATTCACTAAACCTATATTCCCTAAAACTTTTGTTTTCTTTAGAAATTAATCCTAAAATTTCATGATCAACTGTATTCTAGAACAAAAGTAATCCATAGAAAATCTATTTGGCAACAATTCTTATATGACATGTCTAAAATGCTTTGTGTCTAAACCATGGTAAAACTGCTACATATTAATAACTGTTCCAATATTCCCACATGTAGGTGTGCAGTTACAAATATCAAAAATTTTATACTTTATATTTTGTATCAAGTTGACCATTGCCATGTCCATATCAGAAGTAACTGTTGTGCTTTTTGTCAAAGTATGTTCAATTACCAGGATTGCCGCTATTTGCCTAAATTTTAACCTAGAAAGTCTGCACTTCAATTTTTTTTTATGAGAATCAAAAAAGTTCGAGGGAGGTTGAATGTATGCTAATTTTTAGGTCGGCCCTTAATGCTGATGATATACCTTTCACTGTCACCAATGGTTACATAATGGGATAAAGATCTAATATGTGGTAAAACCAGTATACAATGTATATCCAAGTTTCCAAGAGCTTTTATTATTATATTTTTTGGTTTGTCTTCATTATTTAGGTTCTCTGTCTGTATGTGGTCCTTATATTTGTGATTTTTATGCGCCGCCCATGAATGTGGAAGGGGCATATAGTGTTACCCTTGTCCGTTCTTCCATATGTCTGTACGTCCAGTTAAGTTTTGCGTTAAACTACATTTCTTGGAAATTGTAAGGTATAGAACAATGATAGTAGGTAGATCTTTGATTGAACTACAAATTTCACTAGGCAGTTTGACTCTTTGACCTACATTTCATGGTTTAGTGACTCTGGCTAAGTTTGACATTTAATTCCATTTCTCAACAACTACACGTTAAAAGACAATGTCATTGTATCAAATTAATTGCCTTAATGAGTACTACACAAATCATTAACAATAAGGTGGCTTTCATCTACATTTCGCGCTTCAGTGACTTTGGTTAAGTTTTGTGTTAAAGTCTATTTCTCATCAACTTCACATTATGAAACAATGATGTTGTATCAAATCAATTGCCTTGATTAGTACTACCCAAGTCATTGACAATTAGGTGGCTTTGACCTACAATTTAAGCTTCAGTGACTTTGGTTAAGTTTTGTGTTTAATATTTTACGAAAGGATATGGAATTAATGAACATGAGACCATAACACCTATGTTAACTCCAACTGCAATAATTTTAATGAGCTGTATGGCCATTTCGGATATTAATTCCTCATCAGCAGCACTAGAATCCAAACATACGATGGAGGAGTTAAACCTTACGTTTTACAATTTACATAAATCTAAATAATAGTAATTGAACAAAGTGTACATGTGAGATATTATCTCAAGTACACCATATATAAGGAAAATAAAGAGCATACATCTCTAACACAGGGAATTGTTTTACCAACTCCACACTGCATTAAAGACAAACTCCTGTGTTAAATATCTTACAAAAGGATATATATGGAGTAAATGAACACGAGACCATAACACATCTCCAATTAATGGAATAATTTTAATGAGCTGTATGGCCATTTCCGAAATTAATTCCTCATAAGTCTGTTTCTATATGACTATGTATTGTAGCATGTAACATTCATCTAAAGGAGAACTGCCTGTTTCATCAACAGTTTGGTGTCCATGACCTATATTTTATGCTTGAATAACTTAGGTTAAATTATGAGTTCAAGTCGATTTCTTAACAACTTTACATTATAAGACAATGTTGTTTCATCAAATTAATCATCTTGATTGGTACTTCCCAAATTATTGACAATAGACCATATCCGAGTTCTGGTACTTAGATTCACCAACTGTTGTTTGTCTGCCCTACGCCACAAACCTGTCCGCCCCATGTGACCAAGAATGTACTTCAAAAACATAGTTTCATGACGTCTTAGGTTTTATGACGTAACGTTTTCTATATTGTGACGTGGTCTGGTAAATCCTGATACTAGAGCTTGAATATGGTCTATTAAGTGACTTTTACCTATTTTTTATGCTTGAGTGACTTGTGTTCACTTTTTAACAACTGCAAACAATATTCCATCACAATTCACTGACAGGGGATTCATTTTATGTGCAATTGACTTGGGTTATGTTTTGCAATAAATTTATTGGCAGACACATATTCCTAGTTCGTTCTTGCTTCTGTAATCATTTGGAAATTTTTGAATTATTTTTTAAACAACCTACAATGTATATGCTGACAATGACTGTGTGTAAAATGTATCTGCTACAGACAAATGAAAAGACAGACACACAGACAAAACTATATGGCACCAACATCTCGATTTGAGTCCTAATAAAATGATAAAAGTATATAATATTAACAATACCTGTCCCCTGGAACATGTTTTTGCGGGAATGATTTTGTCTAATATTTCACATGTCTTTGGCACCTTGGCACAATTTTGTTTATTTTTCTGTCCTACAATTCAGATAAAAGCTAAAGATAATTTGAAGAATCAATAAAATAATCTTCATAAAAAATAATGCTGACCTGATGTCTATATTACTTCTAAATCAAGCATCATTTGTTTTACATGTAAAATGAAAGTTCAGTTTCAAAACATTTGACAACAAATCAATGTCAAATATCTTGTGACAAAGTCATCAACTAGAACCAAAGTCAAGCTGCCCACATTAAAACAATATTTTTTTCCTGAGCCATACAATGCCTTGTTATAGTTCAATAAAATGGTGGTATCCCCCCATTGAGACAATCAAGCTTTGTTTACATTATATGAATGGATTGTGTCTTTTACTTATTTTCAATGGATATATACAAAACTTAAAAATTCTGACTGGCCCTTCACTCAGTTGAGATAAGTGTATTTGACCAACACATTTGATTAGCCATATATCAAACTCCTACCTCTCTGATACAATGTTAATTGTTTCCAGTCTCCAGACTCTCTAAGGTTTTCTGCTTCAGGGGTAAACCCTCCAGTTTTGGAATCCAACTGTTTCAGTCCTTCGTCCCTTATAATTTTCCAGTTATCTTGTAGCATCTAAACAATACACAAACACAAAAACTCTTTCATTTTACTTTTACAAAATGTATCTAGTTTTTAAGGTCAATCCAAAACTAACAGGCTATAAAGGACCTGTGTCTCTCATCTGAACTAAAGCTGACTTAGACAGTTAAATAAAACTCTATGTGAAATGTTTCCTCTCTAATGAAATGTCAAGTTTAAACCGGTTTTGACCCGTTAGATAAATTTTCTTTATTCAACGTATGTTGAATAAAGCCCTGTGCTATTTCCCGCCAAATCTATTCAGAATACAATTCTCGGTGTTTATCACTGATCATCAGAGAAAAAGATTACACCACTTTATCCCGATTATTACCATATTTTATCCACTCTTGATAGTTAAATTTTAAAATTTTAAAATGCTCGGCAAGCCTCGCAATTAAAATATAAAAATTTAACTATCTCTAGTGGATAAAATATGGTAATGAACTGGATCTTGTGGTGTAATCTATATATATTCAACAAGTTAATAGACCTATATCTTTTAACTATGTTCCCTGCTGGTGGCCATCTTGGATGAGATGTAGATCTACAGGACACTTTTTAAAGTAGACAAATACACAACTTTCATGACTTTTATGGCTAAGTTTGGCTCTGAATGGTCCTGTAATTTTGCTGGAAGAGATCTTTAAATGTATTTCCATATGGTTCATTTGTAAAACTATTTTTCCAGCTGGTTGCCAGTTTGAAAGAGGTGAGGATCTGACAAACATATCATCTAAAGCCCTATGTTACTTAGTTTGCTTACAAAGGGCAAATTCAAGATATGAATATTTTTGAATTTCCCAATGTTAAGTTTCCCACTAGCAGGCATTTTGAATATGGCACAGAGTGGCAGCTGATAAAATATTAAAAGGGTATTGCCAAAAGAAGCAGTTTGACTCCAACTGGCCTTAAAGTTCAGAGATGATCTTTGTATTTAAACACAAGTCCAATGGTAAATTATGTTTCCTGCTTGCTGCCATCATGGCTGGTGTGTGGACCTGCAATACTTAAAATTGAATGGGATAACTCAAGGATTACTCTGGGCAATGTTGGGTCCCATTAGCTGAGTTATTTCAGTGGAAAAGATATTTAAATGTTTGTCATAGGGTCCAATGTTAAAATATTTGCCAGGACTGCATTGTTAAGAGGCATGGGTCTTTTGAATAAATCAAAATGAGAGGCCAGATCAGGGGTCGACATTAACTTTTTGACCAACTTGCCCATTTGGGCAAGTGAACTACCAATTTTACTTGCCCGAAAGTAGAAAGTATTTGTCCGAACTTTGTGAATATCAAAACATTAAAACATTGTCCCTTCTAGATCATAGTTTTAGAAGTATTTGTGATAAAGGTTTCATCATACTAATACAAATGAAACAAGAATTTGCAGTTGACAGATCATTTGATCTATACTGGTCGTGTACCAGTTGTCGCCATTTTCACACTGTGATTTTGCATTTGATCTTCTTAAACTCAGACTAAACTTTTAATGCATTATATTGTGAAAATTTACCAAGTAATACCTAAGCAAATCCTGTTCATTTTCAGTTTCTTTGCACATGAACAGTAATATAGTCATTTTAAAAAGTGTTGGTTTTCTGGACAAATTGTGCTGATGTGTGTACCAGTTATTGCCATATTTCAAAATATACATCAGTTTTTTTTCAAACTGTTAAATGTACACTTTAATCCACTGAAGTACTCCAAAAAGGGATGAACTAAAGGGGAATAAAGAATGAAAGGTCAGCCGATGCAATTTTCATACTGAAAGTAGCATGATTTTTATCAATGCGAAATTCGCTCTATTTTTTTCATGAGATGAGAAAATAGAAGACCTTTACAGCCCCAATTCATCTTGATTTGACTATTTGAAGAGAAAACAACATAGTTAGCATTTATTTCTGGCAGAAAATACAACTGACATCCCAAGTTCTCTTTTGAGACATCACATGTAAAAAAATCTATTTTTAGCAAATTATCATACATGACCCCCCACATAGCAATATATATTTTAAAGGGAATCCGAAGGGATTTTCATCTCAGATTTCACTGTTTTCAAAGATTAAAACAAATTTCTTCGAGGAATGTATTTTTAGGATAATGTTGTCACTTCTGTACATAACTGTGCAACAAAAGTCACGCGCGATCTCGAAGTACGTGAAAATTGGCGATAAGTGGTACACGGCGATAACTGGTACTCGACCAGTACATGTATTTTCAATTAAAGACAAGTGTGATCTCATTGGCTATCTTTAAAAAATAAGAAATGTGAACAGATATTACTCTATTTAATTGACCTGACTAGTCACGGGTCAGTTATATCGGGATTATTCGTGTTAAAATTACCTACAAGACAGAGAAAATTAAGCCACGCCCAACCTGTTAAAAAAATTTGAGTAATACATGTACTGTGTGTTCCCTGACTAAAAGCTAGATGGTCAAGCTGTATCAGGAAAGTGTTCACAATAGCTGAATACCATGCCATTTAAAGAGTCCTCATAAATGGGACAAATTAGTTCCAGTCTAAAAGACTAAACCATCAAAATCTTTGGCCAGGCTTTTTTTCTTGAAGTTAAAATGTTTTCTTAGATGTGCTGGATGGATCATCAGATTTTTTTGTAGGACTTCATTGGAATTTTTTATCAAAAATATAACAAGAGCTGTTGCCGAATGGCAGCCAGTTATATCCCCGCTCATTGAACCCTGAATCTATATGGTAAGTGCAAAGGTGTGGACACAATACAAGCATGGGAGAAGGATGCAGGACATTAAGATAGAAAAACAGTTAGTCAGTAAAGTAGTATTTCAATATGCCTGAAAAGGGTAGACGCAGTATAGTGCCCCATGCTAAATATCAAGAGGCTGTGATATGCAGTTGCTGAGAAAAGTATGACAAAAATGTCACATTTTGAAAATTCGGGTAAAAAATGCACAAAGCCGGTAAACAGGAGGTAGCCCTGCATTGTTACCAAAAAGGGGAGATGCAATAAACTAAACAATACTGAAGCTCAATGCAAAATATCAAAAGGCTGGGATGTGTAGTTGCCAAGAAAAGTGTGACAAAAAGTCCAACTTGGAAAGTGAAATTAAAAAAATCATGAAGTGGGTAAACAGAAACTAGTATAGCAATATGGCTGAAAAAGGGAGATGCAGTAAAGAACATTAAACTGAAGTTCCATGCCAAATTTAAGTAGCTGTAATGTGTAGTTGCTGAGAAAAATGCAATGAAAAAGTCACAATTTGGAAAATGACAGTTAAAAGGCACAAAGTTGGTAAACAGGAAGTGGTGATTCAATATTGCCAAAAAAGAGGAGGCGCAGTATAGGACCCCATACTGATACACTATAACAAATATCCAGTGGCTGTCATATGTAGTTGCTGAGAAAAATGCGACGAAAAGTCAGGATTTTGAAAATGAAAGTAAAAAAGTCACAAAGTCGGTAAACAGGAAGTGGTCATTCGATACGGCCAAAAAGGAGAGGTGCAGTATAGGACCTCCTACTAATGCACCATACCAAATATCAAGTGGCTCTCATATGTAGTTGCTGAGAAAAATGTGACAAAAAGTCAGGATTTTGAAAATGAAAGTAAAAAAGTCACAAAGTTGGTAAACAGGAAGTGGAGATTCAATATGGCCGAAAAGGGGAGGTGCAGTATAGGACCCATACTGATGCACCATACCAAACATCAAGTGGCTGTCATGTGTAGTTGCTGAGAAAAATGTGACGAAAAGTCAGTATTTTGAAAATGAAAGTAAAAAAGTCACAAAGTCGGTAAACAGGAAGTGGTGATTCAATATGGCCGAAAAGGGGAGGCGCAGTATATAACCCCAACTTGATGCACCATACCAAATATCAAGTGGCTGTCATGTGTAATTGCTGAGAAAAATGCGACGAAAGTATGTGTGACGGACGGACGGACGGACGGACGGAATGACGGACGGACGGATGGACGGACAGAGGTAAAACAGTATACCCCCCTCCTTCGGAGCGGGGGTATAATTATGTTCTATTGCAAGTCTGACCATGTTATTCCCAGACATGTCAACTTATCAAACAGTTACAGTTGTATAATTAACGTGTGAGCTTATCTTTTCACTTGCCCGATCGGACAAGTAGGATCCAGCTTTTACTTGTACGAATGTGGAATTTATTTACCCCTGGCAATAGGACAACTGTTAATGTCAAACACTGCAGATATTTTGAGCCTAAGCTCTTTGTCAAAGGCAAGATGAAAATAGAAATTAAAAACAAACATATCTATGCAACAAGCCAAACTGTTGATAATGCATTTATATCAAATTAAACCTTTTGTAGATTATTGATCAACTGTTCTATCCAGTTAAGTTGTTGCCATTTCAGCACATTTGTCACTTTTGATTCTTCTTCTATCATTATTAGATATAGCTGTGGATGCAAGTCTTGGGCAGTCTTGAACTTACTTTGAGGTATGATCAAACATCATTGTTGAAAGCCTTATGGTGACTTTTGGATGAGGGACAGTGGTAGAGGCATTGTTCCATTGATTGTTTTTACCATGTATTTGATGCGACTTTGTCTCAAGAACATTTATTTCATACAATGTATCTCTTCATGATTATGAATGCAAGTGTTTATTCAGTATATATGGCGAGAAATATATTAAAATTCATGGTTCCTCAATTAAAAAAAAAAATTCTGCTCAAACCAGTGCTTAGGTCTGTCTTGATTTTACTATGAGGTATGAAGCTCATTGTAGAAAGCACTCAAAGTGTCGACTTCAAAATGAAGAACAACAATAAAAGCATTGTTCCAACGTTTGGTTCTACCATGTTTTTGAAGAGACATTTTCTCATGTACATTTACTCCATTTCCTTTCATTGTTATTCATAAACTCTCTTTATTGTAAAACAAATGGCCCCTAGGACAGTGATATGGACTGTCACAGCAAGAATGAAACTGTCACTGTCTTATTTTATGAATGCATTTGAAAATAAAGTACCTTAAAATATTCCTGATATCCTGTTTCTTCAATAGTCCACCATGGTCTTCCTGTTAGTGTGTCCACATTATATAACGATCGCTGATACTTTGATAGAAACAATCCATTCTCTGCTCCCGCCTGGTAAACTTTATAGGCCTGTAAAAATTCAATAATAAATATCACTTGGTTTAAAATATTGATAAATATAAGGTCTGACCATGTTCTAATTTGCAAAGAGCCTGCTTACAATATCTTAATTTAAAATTGTACATTGAATGTACTCTTAAATTATCAGTTAATTTTACCAAAGTTTCAATTTCAATTCATTACTGTGGTCAGTGACCATATCTACATGGAGGGTGGCACAGGGTTATTTTCGTGCAGCGTGTTTGCTGTTTTTTATTTTATGTGTTGCCATGATGGAGGGTTGTTGAAAATGTGCATCATGCAAGCCAATTTCTAATTTTTCGTTCCTCGAGTTATGACATTTTGTTTCACAAACGCCTATGCACGGTACCCCCTGTACGACCCTCTACACGTGTGGTACAAAGTTCACCTCATGGGAAAGAGTATAAAAAAACAAGTGTGTTCATTGAATATGCGCAAAAATGTAATATGACAATTCTGTTCAATAGAAGAGAAAAGATCCTTTTAACAGTATTGAACTTTGAGGTACTTGGTCATGGATCAATATATTACACAAAGAAATATATAATTTTTTTTATATCTTATATTGTTTTTTTCAGAACCATAATGTTTTCATGGGAAACACAAAGTTAGAAATTATTACAACTGTAACCACACTATAGAAAGATTTATAGTTTTATCTAAATGATATAGAATTTTTAGAAAACCGAAAATATAAAAATAATAATGGTGCATTACATGATACCCCGCCACGTTTCTCAAAATTTTGAAGTTTCAAGGGGCATAACTCCTTCATTACCTCTTGGATCTTTTTACCCATGTCGAAATAAGTTTGAATTTCTAGTAATCAACTTACATACAAATTTTGAAGACAGTATGTAATTTCGTTCGTAAATTATCAGTCGGAAACCCTAAAGTTTACAAAATTTCAAAGTTTCAAGGGGCATAACTCAAGAACCCCTAGGACCTCTGAGCCCAAACTTAAACCTGAAAAGGGTTTTGTGGAAAACAATTTACATATCAAGTTTGAATACTGTATGCTATTTTGTTCAAAAGTTATCAGCCGGAAACCCTAAAATTCACAAAATTTCAAAGTTTCAAGGGGTATAACTCCAGAACCTCTTAGACATCTGAACCCAAAATTGAATTTGACCTGAGTTTTGTAGTAAACAACCTACATACCAAGTTTGAAGACTGTATGTTGTTTCTTTTAAAAGTAATCAGTCCGAAACCCTAAAATTCACAAAATTTTGAAGTTTCAAGGGGCATAACTCCAGAACCCTTGGACCTCAGGGCCCGAAATCAAAATTGGGCTGAGTTTTGTGGTAAACAACTTACACACCAAGTTTGAAGACAGTATATTATTTCATTTAAAAGTTATCAGTCGAAAACCCTAAAATTCAGAAAATTTCAAAATTTCAAGGGGCATAATTCCAGAACCCCTTGCACCTCTGAACCCAAAATCAAACTTGGCCCGAGTTTGGTGCTAAACAACTTACATAACAAGTTTGAAGACAGTATGATATTTTGTTTAAATGTTATCAGTCAGAAACCCATAAATTCACAAAATTTCAAAGTTTCAAGAGGCATAACTCCAGAACCCCTTAAAACCACTGAAACTGAATTTTGTGGTAGACAACTTACATACAAAGTTTGAAGACAGTATGTTATTTTGTTCACAAGTTATCAGTCGGAACCCTTCAGGGGACAGACGGACAGACGGACACAAGACTGAGGGTATCACATAATACCTCACCACTATTTGTGGCGGGGCATAAAAAGGAAACATGACCTTAAGCCCTTCATGCAAATTATTTACTGCTAAAACTATGAAAGTTAAACAAACCAGAGAGTTTCAATTTTAACCTGTTAAGTGCAAATAATTTGAATGGTTATGTGTCATTGAAAAATATTTTTGTATGGAATTGGTTCATATAAAATTAATAAATACATGTACTGAAAATGAGTGAAACTGACAATTTGTATTCCAATATCCAAAATCTTTTGAAAAAATATGACCAATGAATTGTTTTAAACAAAAATCTGTGGATCATACCTCTGTTACAAACTATACTTAATCTGTAAATAAAAAAAAAGTACTTATCTAAAGATCTGAATGTTTCATAGCTTGAAAAGGCATGTAGGAGCTCTTTGCCAGTAAATTTTATGTTTGTTGACAAACCAAAATCCATTGGCTTAATTAAACATGAAAATGGCATTGTTCGACAATTAGCAATGAATTCTGCTCAAACCAATGCAAGAGGCCATCTTGAACTTCAAATGATGTATGATTATAGCTCATTGTTAAAGGCCTTAACATTTTTTTGGTTAAATAAAATTCAAATAATGTTAATTCTGAAATTAGTGTGATTTTTTTATCACTGCAGAAACATATGTGTGGTCACAATAATTACATAATTAAAATCTTGAGATAGCATTAATTAAAGCCAACAGTTTTGTTCATGGGTAGAGATTTGCAGTTATAAAGTCACTCAATAATTTACAGTATACAGGTATTTAATACATACATGTAGATACTTACATTTTCTGTCTGGTTAAGCCTCTGTAGAGCATCCCCTAGATGAAAATAGAATCTTCCATCTTTGGTTCCTTCAGCTTCACTTGCTATACCCTCAGTGAAAAATGGAATACTCTTCTCTGGATCATTATCATAAACTTTGTAAATGAAACCAAGATGAACTTTGGCATAACCATTGGTTGGGTCAATATCTAAAACCTAAAGAATAAACAAGATGTGTCTGTGAAACACTACATATGCCACAAACACCAATTTTATTAGTTTAATAACTTTGAAAATGGAATCCTATAAGGATACCATAAATCAGGAAATTATGGATCTAGATTTATTTTGGCGTATTTGGTGCCTGCATTAAAAGAGCCAAAATTAAACACACCAAAATTTATAATGCCTCAAAATGAGAAGCTCCAAATATTGATTTGGAAATTCACTAACGGTATCAGTTCATATTATTAGTACGATTTGGTAATAATCAGTATATGTATATATCTTACTGAAATTCAAATATTAAGTAAAAACTTGATTTAGTTTATTTGCCTGTATTCTCTATCAAAACTGGGTAAATTAACACACAAAATGGACAACAACTGCTTTTTGTGCATTTTCCTGTCTGTTATTAAAGCACAAAAATTGAACACAACTGTTTTACCAAAGAACCAAAATTAAACACACCAAAATAAAACATGTACATTTTAGCACAAAACCCCCAAAATATCACTACACCAAAATATCCCAATTTACGGTAGCCAAAATTCTGGCAAAAGTTGAAAAACAAGACAAGAAAAGTATTACATGCACCCTTAGCATGTATAACTTAATGAAGAAATATTTCATAATTTCAATGTATTCCATGAAGCGGAATTGTTGTTTTTACGAATCTGAGCCTGTATCGCTCACCTGACAAAATGCTTCTATGCCATGCATGTCCAAAAATGATGTTTTTACCATTGGGGTCTAATGTTTACCATATATTCTCCATTAGCACCAATGTTTTTTTTCTGATCCTATTGAAATGAGTAATTCTTGCAAAGGACCTTCTATTCATTTAGTTAAATTTGCTTGAATAGTTCTGTTTCAGAGAAGATGTTAAAAAGGATATTAGTATTCTCAATCCAGGCTCCAATGTTTAACTATGTTCTGCACTGGTGGCCATTTTCTTTTATCAGATCTAAATAATATGAGCAATGTTTGTTATTAGTACCTTTAAAGTACATCATTCCTGTAATTTGGCTGAATTTGCTTCAGTCGTTTCAGAGGAGAAGATGAAAATGTCATTTTTCCCACTGGGTCCAATTTTAAACCTAAGTTCCATGCTGGCCGCCATGTTTTTTCAACGGATTGGAATTAAATGAGCAATCTTTGTTAAGGACCTTAAGTACATCATTCCTGTAAAGTTTGGTTGAATTTGCTCTAGCGGTTTCAGAGTAGAAGATGAAAATGTGATTTTAAAATCTAGGGTCCAACGTTAAACTATGTTCCGTGCTGGCAGCCATGTTTTTTATCAGATTGAAAGGAAACAAGCAATATTGTTAAGGACCTTTAGTACATCATTCCTGTAAAGTTTGGTTGAATTTGCTTCAGTGGTTTCAGAGGAGAAGATGAAAATGTGATTTTTCCCAAATGGTCCACTGTTAAACTATGTTCCGTGCTGGCCGCCATGTTTTTTATCGGATCGTAACGAAATCAGCAATCTTTGCTAAGGACCTTTAGTACATCATTCCTGTAAAGTTTGTTTGTATTTGCTTCAGTGATTTCAGAGGAGAAGATGAAAATGTGATTTTCCCGTAGGGTCCAATGTTAAACTATGTTCCGTGCTGGCGGCCATGTTTTTTGTCCGATCGGAACGAAATGAGCATTCTTTGTTAAGGACCTTTAGTACATCATTCCTGTCAAGTTTGGTTGAATTTGCTTCAGTGGTTTCAGAGCAGAAGATGAAAATGTGATTTTTCCTATATGGTCAAATGTTAAACCTAAGTTCCATGCTGGCAGCCATGTTTTTTATCGGATCCAAAAGAAATGAGCTATCTTTGTAAAGGACCTTCCATACATCATTCCTGTAAAGTTTGGTTGAATTTGCTTCAGTGGTTTCAGAGGAGAAGATGAAAATGTGAATTTCCCATAGGGCCAATGTTTAACTATGTTCCATGCTGGCCGCCATGTTTTTTATCGGATCGGAATGAAATGAGCAATCTTTGTTAAGGACCTTTAGTACATCATTCCTGTAAAGTTTGGTTGTATTTGCTTAAGTGATTTCAGAGGAGAAGATGAAAATGTGATTTTCCCGTAGGGTCCAATGTTAAACTATGTTCCATGCTGGCCGCCATGTTTTTTGTCGGATCGGAACGAAATGAGCAATTTTTGTTAAGGACCTTTAGAACATCATTCCTGTCAAGTTTGGTTGAATTTGCTTCAGTGGTTTCAGAGCAGAAGATGAAAATGTGATTTTTCCCATATGGTCCAATGTTAAACCTAAGTTCCGCGCTGGCGGCCATGTTTTTTATCGGATCGGAACGAAATGAGCAATCTTCGTAAAGGACCTTCCATACATCATTCCTGTAAAGTTTGGTTGAATTTGCTTTAGTGGTTTCAGAGGAGAAGATAATTATGTGAAAAGTTAACGGACAGACGTCGGACGACGGACACCAAGTGATGGCAATAGCTCACCCTGACCCTTTGGGGTCATTAAAATGAAATAATATTGATACACAAGAGTATACTGGTGTTACCAGTGGAAAAAAATAAAATAAAAGAAATCATCTTAGATATTACTTATTATGGCTTATCACAATGTTATATCATTTGGGAATGAATCTTGCATTATATTTTAATTTTCATGCAAAGTTTTATATCCAAGTTCATTTTTCAAATCATATTCATCATTTTTGCTTTGGTATTCCTTTGCCAATGTATCACTTGTTTGTCTTTCATCATCCAGAAAATATGAATCAGTTTAACAACATAAATTGTCAAGTGGCAGATCCAGACTTTCTGCTAAGAGGGGGCTAGACCCATAATTTTTCTTAATAAAGGGCTACGCCGAGCGCAGCATGATACTACCGCAGCATGTCAAACACTGAAATTTGAACAAGTGTAATTCAAAATGAACTAGGACACAGTAAAGAACTTGATACAGTAATAAAATGGACACAATAAAGAGCTTGATACAGTAATTAAATGGACACAATAAAGAGCTTGACCAAGTAATTAGCTGCACACAAACTAAGGAAAATAGAAATAAGCCCTAATAATTCCTTATATATATCAGAAATGGTAAGAGGTATGTCAAATTGGTCAACATACTACTTTAACTATATGATAAGGGGAATCCGAAGAAAGGAACCCCAATAAAATCCAATACAAAAATAAAAGATTTTACATATTCTGAAAATTTCAATTTCAACCCTTTTAACCCCTTGTAGCTTGGAAACGGTAAGAGCTATGCCAAATCCATTGACATACTACTGAAAGCTTATATGTATATCAAGAGAAATCCAAAGAAAAAAATCCCATCGAAATCCGATGAAAAATGAAAATTTTAGGTATTCTGCAAATTTGCAATTTTATCCCCATTTGGCCCATCATAGCTCGGAAAAGAAACATGCTGTCAAAAATCTGATGGTGCAGCTCTATATTTATTTTCAAAAGGAATCCATTGCAAAAACATAGGTAATCAACGATTACAAAGTTCGCCTCGTTATGGCACATGGACACAGAAACCCAATTTCGCCAGGGTGCTCATTTACCATCCCTTATACAAAGGCTAAATGATCTTACCATGTACAGTTATGGAGACCTGAATTCCGACATAAACGGAAAAGTGGCCTAATTTTGCCTGGATGCTGACCTACTGCCAAAGATGCATGCACATGCAAGGTTAGATGATCCTACCATGTACAGTTACT
>MJUU01040525.1:174470-215392 GCA_002080025.1 Modiolus philippinarum
CCCCCGACTTATCGTAGCTGGGGCATAATAAAACAAAAGGTTATGATGAACCCTCAGTGAACTTTTTATTAACATATCTTTGATTTGACTGACAGGTTATTCGTATTTTTTCCATACTAGTTATGCTGTAAGAAGATAAGGAGAATAACTTTAAAATCAAAGACACCGTCCTTCAAAAACCTGACCCGGAGTTGATCCTGGCTTTCGAAAAGAGGGGAATATCAATTAATACAACATTGAATTAAAATAAAACAAAATGTTTGATGTAAATGACACATATATGAAAATTACACAAAGATAAATCCTACAATAGCTTACCATATATAGTTTGTTTTCTGCTTCATCTAGTTGTTCCCTTATGGCATAGTCTGCATCATTGGTAATGGTCATTTTATTGTATGAGTCTTTTTGCTTGCTATTGTCATCTTTTTTCTTCTCTTCTTCCAATCTCTTCTTTTCTTCTTCTGCTTTTCTCAACTTATCTGTTTCCAATCTCTTTTGTTCCTCCTCCTTTCTCTTTTTCTCGGCTTCCAGTTTCTTCTTTTCCTCCTCCTCCTTTTTCTTTTTCTCGGCCTCCAGTCTCTTCCTTCCCTCCTCCTCCTTTTTCTTTTTCTCAGCTTCCAGTCGCTTCTTTTCCTCCTCCTCCTTTTTCTTTTTCTCGGCCTCAAGTCGATTCTTTTCCTCCTCCTCCTTCCTCTTTTTCTCAGCTTCCAGTCTCTTCTTTTCCTCTTCCTTTTTCTTTTTCTCTGCCTCCAGTCTCCTCTTTTCCTCCTCTTCCTTTTTCTTTTTCTCGGCCTCCAGTCTCTTCTTTTCCTCCTCCTCCTTTTTCTTTTTCTCAGCCTCCAGTCTCTTCTTTTCCTCCTCCTCCTTTTTCTTTTTCTCAGCTTCCAGTCTCTTCCTTTCCTCCTCCTCCTTTTTCTTTTTCTCAGCTTCCAGTCTCTTCCTTTCCTCCTCCTCCTTTTTCTTTTTCTCAGCTTCCAGTCGCTTCCTTTCCTCCTCCTCCTTTTTCTTTTTCTCTGCCTCCAGTCTCTTCCTTTCCTCCTCCTCCTTTTTCTTTTTCTCGGCTTCCAGTTGCTTCTTTTCCTCCTCCTCCATTTTCTTTTTCTCAGCTTCCAGTCGCTTCTTTTCCTCCTCCTCCTTTTTCTTTTTCTCGACCTCCAGTCTCTTCCTTTCCTCCTCCTCCTTTTTCTTTTTCTCTGCTTCCAGTTGCTTCTTTTCCTCCTCCTCCTTTTTCTTTTTCTCAGCTTCCAGTCTCTTCTTTTCCTCCTCCTCCTTTCTCTTTTTCTCGGCTTCCAGTCTCTTCCTTTCCTCCTCCTCCTTTCTCTTTTTCTCGGCTTCCAGTCTCTTCTTTTCCTCCTCCTCCTTTCTCTTTTTCTCAGCTTCCAGTCTCTTCTTTTCCTCCTCCTTTTTCTTTTTCTCGGCTTCCAGTCGCTTCTTTTCCTCCTCCTCCTTTTTCTTTTTCTCAGCTTCCAGTCTCTTCTTTTCTTCCTCCTCTTTTTTCTTTTTCTCAGCTTCCAGTCGTTTCTTTTCCTCCTCCTTTTTCTTTTTCTCAGCCTCGAGTCTCTTCCTTTCCTCCTCCTCCTTTTTCTTTTTCTCAGCTTCCAGTCTCTTCTTTTCCTCCTCCTTTTTCTTTTTCTCAGCCTCGAGTCTCTTCCTTTCCTCCTCCTCCTTTTTCTTCTTCTCCTGTTCCAACCGCTTTCGTTCTTCCTCTTCCTTTCTCTTTTTCTCGGCTTCCAGTCGCTTCTTTTCCTCCTCCTCCTTTTTCTTTTTCTCAGCTTCCAGTCGCTTCTTTTCCTCCTCCTCCTTTTTCTTTTTCTCTACTTCCAGTCGTTTCTTTTCTTCCTCCTTTTTCTTTTTCTCTGCTTCCAGTCGTTTCTTTTCCTCCTCCTCCTTTTTCATTTTCTCGGTTTCCAGTCGCTTCTTTTCTTCCTCCTCCTTTTTCTTCTTTTCCTTTTCCAATTGTTTCTTTTCTTCTTCCTTTCTTAATTTCTCTGCTTCTCGTCTTTTTTGTTCTTCCTCCTTTTTTCTCATCTTTTCTGCTGTTTCTACGTCTCTTTTATGCATAGGTTCTTTTGTCAATTTCTCCTCTCCTTTCCCAAACATATTTTCCCATAAACTATTAAAACTTGGCTTTATATCTAACTCATATCTTTCCATTGCATTCTTCCTCATATCATCAACTGGAAAAAAGAAATAAAATTCGTAAATAACATGAAATACACTTAAACTTATACTTACATTAATATTTATGTATTTACTTACCTGTACTGTATAGCGGTTAATTATCGCGATGTTCTAATTTTCGCTTATATTTGCGAGGTTTATGCAGGCGCGAAAATAAAAATTCGCTTAATCTAAGTCAGTACATTTTCATACATGCTTTTCCTTTGCACAATTTAGCATTCATGAAAATTGATGACCGCTAAAATTGAATACCCATCTTTGGGGAACAAATCGCAACTAGATGTAACTGTGGCCTGATGGGCCACAAATTTATACCCCCCGCTTCTTGTTGATGATCCTACCCTGCACAGTTACAGACGTAGAAACATACCATGGGGATACTCCAATAGTCCACCGTAACTTTGAGGCAACTTAAAATAAGAGGAAGCCACAGAGAAATACTTTGATAAGACATAGACTCATTAGAACTATTTATCAGAGAGATGTTTTGCTTCTCAATAGGGAAAATGTTGGGGAAACCTTTTTAGCCTACCTTTTAAATTTTCAATATAGACTCTAAGTAGGAGAAATCTACAAAGTGCTGTAGCTTTGTTAAAAATTTATGAATCAATCTGAAAATAGGAGCTACACAAGTACTTATAGTAACTAACATTCTGACAAAATTTGAAAAGTCAATTCAGAAAGGTTCCCGAGATAAACTTCGGACAAATCTTCAGAAAAATTTTCAATATAGACTCTAAGTAGGAGAAATCTACAAAGTGCTGTAACTTTGTTTTGTTAAAAATTTATGTATCAATCTGAAAATAGGAGCTGCACAAGTACTTAAAGTTACTAACATTCTGACAAAATTTGAAAAGTCAATTCAGAAAGGTTCCCGAGATAAGCTTCGGACAAATCTTCGGACAAATTTTCAATATAGACTCTAAGTAGGAGAAATCTACAAAGTGCTGTTACTTTGTTAAAAATTTATGAATCAATCTGAAAATAGGAGGTGCACAAGTACTTATAGTGACTAACATTCTGACAAAATTTGAAAAGTCAATTCAGAAAGGTTCCCGAGATAAGCTTCGGACAAAAAATGTCTACGGGCGGACAGACGGACGGACACGGTGATTCCAGTATACCCCCCAACTTCGTTGAGGGGGTATAAAAATTACCCGCTATACAGTATAACAAATCTCATCTTAACTAACCAAAGGTTAGGATATGCTCAGTGAAGATGAGAGGAGCTGATCAATCCTAACTCTTGGTTAGGGAAGAAGAACAAATCTGGTCAATGATTTTCAAGAAATATTCATCAAGTAACTGAAAAACTCATTAACTTTAATCACGAGTTTGCAGAGCCCATTAGTGACTAATAAAGTTTTTTGGCCACAACATGAATATTTTCTTTTATTAATTAATTAATAGATTCTCATCCCCACCCGCCTAATTTTTTTCTAAACTCAATTTTTTTTAAATTTTCAATTATTCAGAAATTTTCTTTAAATTCCTATTAATCTGAGTGAAAATCATTAAAACTAGAGGATGACATGCCCCCCGCAAGGTTGAATCAAACTGGGATTTTTTAGTAATATTTGTGTATGTAAGACACATATGATGCCCCCGCTAAACACATGTTATTCTAGGTTGCACCAAAAAATTATAAGTTGAGCAATGTATATTTTTGAAAAAAAAAACGAACCAAAATCAAAATACATACCACATGCACATCTTCAATATAGGTACAAATAAACTGCAAAATTAAAGCTTCCTAGCCTCAAAACTCTAGGAGGAGTTGTTCGGACAATCTGTGTACCCTGTATTAATAATTCGTCCAATAAATGACTAAGTTCAACAATGTGTACTTTTCCCAAAAAATGCATCAAAATCAAAATCCTTCCAACATGCACATCTTCAATATAGGTACAAATGACCTGCAAAATAAAAATTTCCTACCATCAAAACTGTAGGAGGAGTTGCGTGGACAAATTATGTACCCTCTATTACAAAATCACCCCAAAAATGACTATGTTCAACAATGTATATTTTTGACAAAAATACACCAAAATCAAAATCCTTACCACATGCACATCTTCAATATAGGTACAAAAGATCTGCAAAATAAGAACTTCCTAGCATCAAAACTGTAGGAGGAGTTGCGCGGACAAACTATGTACCCTCTATCACAAAATCACTAAAAAATGACTAAGTTCAACAATGTATATTTTTAACAAAAATTAACCAAAATGAAAATCCTTACCACATGCACATCTTCAATATAGGTACAAGTGATCTGCAAAATAAATACTTCCTACCATCAAAACTGTAGGAGGAGCTGAATTGCGATGACAAACTATGTACCCTCTATTACAAAATCACCCCAAAAATGACTAAGTTCAACAATGTATATTTTTGACAAAAATGCACCAAAATCAAAATCCTTCCCAAAAGCACATCTTCAATATAAGTACGAAAGATCTGCAAAATAAAAACTTCCTAGCATCAAAACTGTAGGAGGAGTTGCGCGGACAAACTATGTACCCCCTTTCACAAAATCACTAAAAAATGACTAAGTTCAACAATGTGTATTTTTGACAAAAATTAACCATAATAAAAATCCTTACCACATGCACATCTTCAATATAGGTACAAATGATCTGCAAAATAAAAACTTCCTAAGGCCACACCAAATTAATTAGTAGTTCTTTGGAAACGCCGCTCCAAAATTGGCAAAATAAAAATTTTAATATAAAAATTATTTCGCCGCTCGAAAATTTCCAAAATCAAAATAAAAAAATTAAAATTAAAATCTCGCACGTTGAAATCACCTAAAGTTTTCCAAGAACTTGATTCCAAAATTATAAAAATGAATCTGTGTCAATTATGCGTTTGAAAACAGGGAAACAGCAGTGTAGTTAAGCGTTATTTTGATTCAGATGACATGGCCGCAATAAAATGATTTGGGAAAGGAGTCATACCCGGGTTTCATACACTTCCAACTGCCTTTTATGAATAGTTGTGAGGCATACAACTGGAATTATTTAAGCTCTCCCGTCTAATTCTTTTTCACAAACACTTGAGTGGTACTTAAGTTCTTACAATCAGGGGTATAACCTATTCAAGTTATCAAATGAAGTACTTTTGTGTAACTGAATTGAGTGATCATGTATTTTCAGCAATAACTTATTTAAGTTATCAAATGTTGATTTCTTGAAAATGTCCAACTTCGATTACAAATTTCTTTATGATAAAGATTTTTCTCAAACAAACCATAGTTTTTCCCATATGGTTTGGAATCTTAACTGTGTAATTACCTATCAATTATAAATGCGCAAAGAGAGGAAATACATGCGCCAACCCCCATAAAGATTGGACCCTTGGGAAATTAAATCTCAATTATCTTTAAAATGGTTCATCAAAATCAATTAGACAGGCCATCATTAGATTGAGGTCAATTTGAACTACTTAATACATGTGTAATAAGACTTAACTGTGACCAATAAGTAAGAATTTCAACAAAACTGAATATAATGTAAAAAAGACTTCAATAACTGAATGAAGTTATCAACAGAGTAATGTCCCTTGATTAACAAAACAGTAACTCATACAGGTTATTGCTTCCTAACTGGTATAAGTTATTTAAAAAAAGTCAGTAACTCAAAGTAACTCATTTAAGTGATTTTGGTGATAACTTATTTAAGTTGCACCCCTGACTGTCTTATAACGACTGGGTTACTGCGTGACATTTCCATTATTTTCAACATTCATTGAATTCGTGTTTTGCACGTATCATATTTTCTATGACTTGGGTAAATAAAGAACAGTTTGTGAAATGACTAGTCCTATAACATAAGCCTTCATTTGTTATGCAATTCATAATATTTGGACATGAATATGAAAAACACGACTTGAACATTTACGGTGGAATATTTCTAAGACTTCATAAAAATTATCAAGGGAAATAATGAATGTTCTAGCACCAGTTTAAGATAATCACTGCCAGATACTGACCATATAGTCATGTAATTATCAATTAGAATTTGCCAGTCTGTTTTTTTTTTCTTTTTCTTACTTTTAGTACATCTTAAATGGTTTCTAGTGACCATCTACATCTAAATGAAATTACATAAACTTGCTTTATACAATTCTTTGATAGACTAGTTAGTGATCAATATGTGAAAAGTGTACTGTTTAACATCATATAGTTGTGGCTATAGCTATCATGCAACAGAAGGTCAGAATGTGAAAAAGTTGTTGTTAAAGGCAAGCAATTTACAAAACTTAGTTTATACAAGGCAATTTGTTGGACTAAATGATAAGACACTATTATTATTAGTTCAATAATGACCTTTTAAGTCTAGAGGTTGAATATCAGCTGTTATGCAGGTTCAAATGCACACATTTTAAACAATATTGAAATGCCGGAAAGGAAAAATTAAAAAAAAATATTTCGCTCGCTCTTAAATTCAAGAATATTTGAAGCGAAAAATTTAAAATTAAATAAAAAAATTTCGCTCGCTCGCCCAATTTTTTTTTTTGCCAAAATCTCAAAGAACAACCAATTAATTTGGTGTGGCCTAGCATTAAAACTGTAGGAGGAGTTGTGCTGACAAACTATGTACTCTCTATGAAAAATCACCAAAAATGACTAAGTTCAACAATGTATATTTTTGACAAAATAGCACAAAAATCAAAATCCTTATCACATGCACATCTTCAATATATGTACAAATGATCTGCAAAATAAAAACTTTCTAGCATAAAAACTGTAGGAGGAGTTGCGCTGACAAACCATGTACCCCCCTCGGACGGACGGACGGACGGACAGACGGAAGACGGACGGACAGACGAGGGTAAAACAATATGCCCCCGACTTATCATCGCGGGGGCATAAAAAGAATAAAACCCTCCCACCCGACCCAGATTTTTGGTTACAGGTGGATGAGAATCTAAAAATTAACTTGATAAGGCCTATGCTTTTTATCATAATAATTTTTAAAACATCCACAAAGCTTTAAGATGCAACTCTAGGGTTAATTATTTTTCATGTTGCTACGCCAAGACATTTCCATTAATTACAATGATTTTTATAGCGAAGATATTGCAACGTCACTTCCTACAGTCACTAGAAATCTTTCATTTTCATTGGTGACAATATGACTTTTATTTAACCTGGAAATTCAGCAAATCACCATTATCTATAATAATCATTTTTGGTCTTTGTTTTTTTACTTGTTTTCTTTTCTTTCTTTTTTTTGCTGGTCTGCCTTTTTGTGTCGCAAAAAATGTGACAGATTTGGAACCACATATTTAACACTTTATGTTAGAAACATCTTGTACAGCATCAATCCAAATCACTTTTTTTTTTAATCTCAATATTTAAGTGTATCTTAATATGGTATAAGTGCAACACTAGATTGGCCTCATGGTTTCAGAAAATATCTTTGAATGACATGTCTATGCAGGACAAAAGACACTAAATATTGATGAAAGATCATCCTAGCTTTAGCCAGGTGAGCTAAAAACTCAGCAAAACTGTTTCAAAATTAAACAAGACTTACAGCAAACTTATTCATCATCAGTCAGAGACAAAAATAATTAATTTGACAACCTTATCAAGAAATATAAGTCAATAGTTTTGGCCTTCTTACCCAGACTAAATGTTTTCTCTCTGTATTCATCATTTGTATATACCACAGCTATCACAACTACAGCCACAGTAACAAACACAAAGAAAAATGTTTTACAACAAGTGCCAGTCTTCTTGTCTCCATTTTTTCCACTTTTAACTTTTGCTTCCTTCTCTACAGATTTGGATTTGTCTGCTTTTGTACTACCTGTAAAATAAATATACATTGATATCAAATGTCAGATAAAGTATAATTGCACTTTTGATTTACTATGTATCTAGTTTTTGTTCGTATATATTATTTACTCATGTTAAACTACAATGAAGCTTAGTATATAGACATTCCAGACTAAATAACAAACTACAGAAGTTACTGTGAATTTAGTTGCATATGCGCATTTCGACAACTTATGTCTCTTCAGTGCAGATCAAATCAAAACATTTGGAAATTCATCAACTGAAATATGTGTTAAACCTGATAGAGAACAAATTACCAATAGGATCTAAATAGATAGGCCAAAATCAGCTAAGGACAGAGCTATGCAAGAAGGGAGATACTCCTTAGTTTTGAACAAAATTTTCTTAAACTTAGATATTTTTTTAGACAATGTTAGATATTACAAGTTTTCAAATGAAATCAGTTTTCGGCCAGCATTGATGTACTGGCTACTGGGTTGGTGCATACCTGTGTGGACTAACAGTCCACAAGCACTGACATCGACCCAGTAGTAATAAATAACAAAATACCATAGTTACTGTGAATTTAGTTTCTGCATATGTGTATTTCGACAACTTATGTCACTTCAGTGCAGCATTTGGAAATCCATAAACTGAACATGCTGAAGTATGTGTAAACCCTGATAGGGAATAAGTTACCAATTTGTTCTAATCTGATTTGAATCTAACAAACCATTCAAAACATAAAGCAATGAGAAACTAGATTGAAGTGTCCAACTTCTTTAGGGGTGCATCGACAGGGTAAGTGCCTTGCTATATATGCATACATCATGTACATTTTATGTCAAAAGTTAAATGGGAGTGTTGCAGGAACATGTCAAGTCCAACAGTCAGGGGCATCACCAATAACAGTTATAAATTTTATAACCATTTTCAGTTATTTTCAAAAATTTTCATTTTCAATAAGTAATGGAAAATGGTTATTTTTGTATTTCCTTTGATCTTTAAATCCTGATTGTGGCCATAATAAATTTTTCTCATTTGTGTTGGTATTTTTATTTGATAAATTAACATTTCCTATATAATTTGAAATCATAAAATCTGATACGCACCACCAGGAACATGGTACGCAAGTTGGTCAAAGTCAAGCCCCCAAGGGACTTTAAATGCCAATTAAATGTTCATTATCTAATATAAGCAGTTCATTGATAATTAAGATGTTTTACTTCATCAATATCTTTTGAAATTTACACAAACCATGCAGTTTTGTTGTTCAAGTTTCTTGAATCAGAGCTTGTTGAAAATTTGACATGATGTAGAAGAAATAACCAATTTTAGTTATTTCTGTAATTTTCACTAAGGGAGATAATTCAAAAATGGAAAAATCTAACCAATAAAGGTTATAAAATTTATAACTGTTTTTGATGATGCCCCTGACTGTCCAATAGTTTAGATGAAATGACATACCGGTAATGCTCTTTGTCAACCATAAATATTATGAGACTGTTACATTACTGGTAACCAACTCGTGATGTCAACAGGAATTTACAGAGTGTTTAAACTTCAAGCTTTTTGGTATTTTTCAAATGGTTTTAATCACTAGATTCAAATCAGGATGCTTTCACTATATTGTCAAGTTTTTATCAGTAATTTGTATGCACTTTGGAATTCCTATCTACAGTGGCTGGTAATGTCAGCGTTAGGCAGTATAACTGATACAGCTGTGATTGATCTCTGTCTAGACATCAAACATATGCAGATTGGTATGGTTTTGTACTTCTTGACCGAGTTCATAATGGACTCGCTCGTGACAGGTGCTGCTTATGGAGCAGGACATGATTGACCTTCAGGATAACTCTTGGAGTTAACATTGTTATGTTGTGTTTCTATTTTTGAAATTTTTGTGGTTAATGTTTATCATGTTTATTATTAAACAAATTCATCGTAAATATAAAGATATTTGAGAAATAAATTTTTAACTGTACTATTATTTCCTGTTCATTTTTATACCTTGATTAAGACTATGAAAAAGAAAGGAAATGGGATAAATGTCAAGGAGACAACATCCCATCTGTACTTTTTTAAGATGTACATGTTTAACTGTACTGTTATTTAATGTTGGGTGATGCAGTTTTATTCAGAAATATCCAGTATTTGTGCTTAATATTAGATTAGATTAATATTAAAAATTGTGAAGTGTTTATACCTTTTACCTTGAATGAAAATGTAAGAATTAAGAAGTTACACTTTTGCAGTGTACTTATTTTCCCTTATGTTTAAAAATGGTACTCCCTAGATCTGTGTGTGCCTCAGCGAGTCTATTTTTGTTACAATTAAGCAAATTAGAGTCTCAACAGCAGGTAATGTAAACTAAATTACGAAAACATAAATATGAAAGTGTACCACGACTTATCTGATACTCTATAAGTGGCCATACACTTTCATATATTTTTTTTATTTAAGTTACATTACCTGCCTTATAAATTGAAAAATATGGAGTAGAGAATAGATTACTTAACTGGTTTGTAACTACCTTGCTTATAGAAAGCAATGTGTGTTCATGGATTGATATAATTGAACATAAAAATCTAAAAATGCAGGGTTCCTCATGGATCTATGATAGTCCCTTGTCTATTTCTTGCGTTTATCAATGATATAATAGATGTTTGTCTCTGGTAAAATCAAATTAGCTAGAGCATTAACATCTAGGTTTGAATTTTAATTCAAGGGCTTCATGGAAAGTACACATCAATAATATCTATTCTAAATCTTGTTGTCAGTTGAATGTTTATAGTCTCGAATGTAATTCACTTGAAAAACTTTATATTTTGGCACATTAGAAGAATCCTAGAATATGGAAACATGGTATGAGATAATTGAACTAACCAGGAATAAGAATTAATTGAATCTCTTTAATATGAGGCCGTTAGAATAGCAACTTGTATGCACATTCAGATTAATGTAAAAAATGGATAACAGGAAACACCTACAATAATGAACTTTATAATGAACTTTATATAAATAAAAAAACAAAAGATTACTTTTGTGTATAAATTCCTAAATTGGTATCTTCCCAGTTATATTTCTGAACATATACCATTTATTACTATTGAGGAAAATGAGCTTCTTCAGAAAGTAAGTGATAATCGAAGTGTCAGTCTAACCACGAATAATCCAATTAAAATGGCAACATCAGAGACACCAAGAACAAAGATCACATTAGTGTGGAACAGAAAAGAAAAATTAAGACACACAAACAGAAGAACAACAAGAACCAAATAAAAACATAGGTAATCAACAATTACAAAGTTCGCCTCGTTATGGCACATTGTCACAGCAACCCAATTTTGCCTGGATGCTGACAAACTACCAAAGATGCAAGCACATACAAGGTAAGATAATCCTACCATGTACAGTGACTGACATCTGAACTCAGCCGTAAACTTGAATGTAAGTCACTCAAGCAGAATATATAAGTCAAAGTGACCTAATTTTGCCTGGATGCTGACAAACTATCAGAGATGCATGACTATGCAAGGTTAGATGATCCTACCATGTACAGTGACTGAGATCTGAACTTGGACGTAAACTTGAATGTAAGTCACTCAAGCTGAAAATATAGGTCAAAGTGACCTAATTTTGCCTTGATGCTGACCTACCATCAGAGATGCATGCATATGCACAGTTAGATTATTGTACTATGTATAGTAACTGAGATATGAACTTAAATGTAAATTTGAATGCAAGCCACTCAAGCGGAAAATATAGGTCAGAGAGACCTAATTTTCTTGGAGGCTGTGAGTAAACTTGAGATGCACCTGCATGCAAAGTTTGATAACCCTACACTGCATAGTTACTAAGATATATACCCAAATGTGGATGTGGACGTGGACACAGACGCAGACGCCGGGGGTACTCCAATAGTCCCCCTCAACTTCGTTGAGGCGAACTAAAAATGGATGAGATCTGGTGCAATTATAGAGTAAGCCTCTGATAAGACACTTGCCATGTGGAACAGAGATTCTTAAACATTCCTAGGTCCATTACTCAGTAGTACAAGGACAGAGTTTTTCCCTAGTACTATGGACTAAGGGAACACAGAAGTACGAAATGCGACGTTTTAAGAAAACATTAAACAATGATTTGTACGAAAGCCTCCTTGTCACAATTTTTTTTTGAGTCAATGTAACTTGCAAATGTCTTGTTTTAAAACCTTCTAATCAGTTCGTAGACATGGTAGAGAATATCAAACCCTAAATGTTGATATCATAACCACGTTAATTCTGATAAAGGGCCTAAAATAGAAAATCCATGTGTTATTACATGTATATAAATGTTTACTATGAAAACCCAAAAGAAACAGGAAATAATAGTACAGTACAGTATATGAAGAACGCGAGGAAACAGTTCAGTATAATGAACAGAGAATAATAGTACAGTCATCTTGTTATTTTGCAATATTTCTACAAAATATGGAGACATCAAAATGAATTTATTCCACACGTTGCTAAAAATAATAAAAATAAAACTGTTTGATGAGATTTTGATTAAGCAATTTGTATTTTAATGGGTAGAAACTGAAATTTTTAAAAATCATATAAACTGTTTACTTCATCCTAAATTTTTATTGAAATAAATTATCATATGTGAGAATAAAATTGACCTGATACATTATGGATGTATACCTGACAACTGTGAATGGGTTTTGAATTTAAGGAAATTAATTCATATTATACAAACTTGTGCAAAACGTCTGTGAGGGGCGTTTTGTAACTGATATGCGAAGATGAACTTGAGTATGAACAGGAAACACTCAGTTATAGAGTAAAGTGTTTACATAGTGTGAACAAGGGAACCTCAGAAACATAGAATTTAGACCCTAGCTGCCATCTCTGATTTAGGGATTACAAAGGCTGTCCTGTCACACTTCGCCACCTCAAAGAGTCATCATACTTGCTATGGTGTTTTTTTTTCTTTGGTTCCAAATGTAACCAGAGAGCTGAGCACGGGCCTACTTCGATTCGACCAACTCGAGTAACCTAGGTTGAATTTTTTATCATATCTGCGCAAGCATAAAGGGCTCCTGAATCAAAGTATGAACTCAACTGAAAGGTAACTCATGATCTATGACTTAAGGTACCGGTACATTTCACTGAGCTGAGTCTCTCACATTTCATAGATTTCAAAAACTACTTGGTGAGTACATAATATGAATTGTATGAAATATAATTGGAATGATGTTACAGAACTTTTGTATATTTCGGATTTTTCATGGTGCCGTCTATTGTTGACCTACTCATGTGGGAAAACTTGTTATTTTTGTGTTTCTACATTTTAAGCATTTTTGGTCGTAGAAGTGGAGATTTTTATCAAATGTGAAATTTTATAACTGATTTTATATGAAAATGCAGTTATAAACCTAATACAAAAAAAATCATTTACCTACTGACTAGTACTGGAACCATTTTATTTTGGTACCAGTCAGCATTTCAACTTTGGTAAGAAAAAAACACAATTTCCACATGAGCACAGAACAAATGTTAACATGTTAAAACCCATTGTAATAAAATTCAATTACCGCAAGTATAGTTAGTTAAATTCAGTTTTGAATGAGACATTTTTGTTAGTGTTATCATAGTGTTTAGGAGAGGCCAAAGAGTAAGAGACTCAGATAGGTGAAGCGTACTATAGTAATAATAATAATAATAATAATAAAGGCTTTATTTCAAGAGGGTAACACAGATAGTTACAAAACTAATCTTCCCTGAGGCCCTCAATATCAATACATTATAGATACATTTTATACATAAATGTAAACATAGAAAAAAACATACAAAACATTAACATAATTAAAACACAATTTTAACAAACATCTATTTGTGAAATATCATCATGATCAAAAGTCTTTTGTAAAATAAATTTTTCTTAATATTTTCCTTAAAAGAGTTTGTTGATGGAGAGTTTCTAATGGACATGATGGATTTTGGTAACTCATTCCATAACACTGATCCTGAATAAGTAAAGGACTTTTTGAAAAGCTCAGACTTGGGTTTTGGAACTTTTAAATTTCCATTAACAACATTCCTGAGAGAATATTAAGGGTTCTCATCAGCAATTAATTGGAATTTATGGACTAAATATGAAGGTGCTTCATTTTTTAGGCTTTTATATACTAATAGGTACTTATGCATGTTATGATATTTAATTCTGTCTTGAACTTTCATCCATCCAAGTGTTTTGAATAAGGGCTCAGATGGTGATAATGGATTTGCATCCAATATCAATCTTGCTGCCCTTTTTTGTAATTTAAGAATTCGGTTTAAATCTGCATTACTACAGTTTCCCCAAGAAACACAACAAAAATCAATAAGTGGCAAAATATAACCATTATAAAAAAAGCTTTCTAGATTCAAGATTTAAGAATTTTTTTATTTTGGAAAGGAGGTACACTCGAGATGAAATTTTAGAGCAAATTTGATCTACATGACCCGTCCAGCATAGTATCAATTATGGACGAATTAATATTGTTAGATTTCATTTTAACGATCTTAAAATCTCAATATCTTCTTTTCCAAATGGCATGATCAGTCAGGGGACAGACTGGTACAAGTCTGTAGAGTTTTAGACTTGTTTCAGTCTTATATTTTTTTTTAGTTTTGTATGCATAGACCTGTTGAAGTCTAAAATTTTTAGACCTGATGAAGTCAAATGTTTATTTCCTGTTGCACAGGTGTTCCAAATTTTATGGCTAATTAGACTTGCAGAAGTCTAAAATTTGCTAAATTTACCATTTTAATGAGCCAAGCGTCAGTATTTAGAGGTGGTGCGTCCAGACTTAATTGGAATTACATGGAAGTTTAATTTTCTATTTTTACCAGAAAATTATTGGTTACTGGGGCAAAATTAGGACAGCAGGTGTACAATCAATTTAAGATTGTTATCAAAGATAACAAAATTATCAATATCAACCAACTGCTTTTGCAGATTGGTATAGCTTTTTGTTTTAAATTACAAGGCACTAGTCATGATTCTTTTTCAATGATATACAATATGAAGGATAACTGCAAATAACCATTAAGAACAAAAAACATAAAAATGGTAATTTCTCTTAGACTTGTACAAGTCTAATCAATTTTAGACTTGTTCAAGTCAAAACTGCTCAACAATACCTAAAATTCCAGACTTGAAAAGGTCTAAAATAATAAGACTTACTCAAGTCTGTCCCCTGACTGATGATAGAACTTTTAACACTTCTCATGTAAAAGAGAAAGGAAGTTTTAAGAATAGCATATTAGTATTTATGTTGAAATTACTTTCTCACTTTTGAGACACAGCAGTTCCTATTTTTAGCAGTGTAAGATTTCCTTGTCTTGCACTAGTGTAAGACCAAAAAAATCACGTGCAGTTTACCGGCAAATATTGTGTTTGCACATTTAGGGCTGTAGTCTACACCTGTCCACATAAGTGATCATAAGTGGATTAAATCTATGTATTAATTAAATTGTTATATCCTTTAAAGTAAAATTTAAAAGGAAAATACAAGAAAAATCATCTTTAAAAATATGGCGCCCTCGGGTATACATTCCTGATTTTATGACGTTACAAAAAGGGACATAACTCCTTGTGTAAACAGACGAAAAAGGGGCGACATTTCTGTGTGGATTTTAGTATATTTTAGGCTGAATACAGTGAGAAATAAAATCAAACACCAGGGGAAGTGCGAGACAGGAGAATCTCAGACACCCCTGGGTAAGATTTCAATCATCTTGGACTCAGCAAGCTTCGTCTGCGACTGGAAATCTTACCCTTGGGTGTCTGAGATTCTCCCGTCTCGCACTTCCCCTGGTGTTAGATTCTTAATGTTCCCTGATTTTCAAATAGAGATTGTCCAAATAATTTTGGGTACATATTCATTTTGAAGTATGATGACAAACCAAGCCACTGAAATGATTTCTTATATCCAAAGCTGAACTGTTTACTTTTTAATTAGTTCTATAACTCTTTGCATACTACATCTTGTTATTCTGTTACTAACTTTTTATTGTCTTGCATTTTTATGTAAAATCTGATAATTCACTGGGATGCACTTACATATATATCAACAGAAACATATGTTGAACTTCACACCATTTCAACTCGGGTTCAAACCTGGTCAGGGACAGGTCTGAAATTGATTTAGCTTGAGGAGAGTTCAAAGACAAAACTCGGGTATTTCGATTGCAACTCGGGGAAAATGCAGTAACCGAGTTTGAAGAATGGAAGTAGGCCATGACTCTTCATACTAAATTCAATAAGGTCATCTATGGGGATTGAACCTTGGACATTTACCACTCTAACTGAGTGAGCTAAAATACTGATCCATTAGCTTGACTGATTTATTAGCCATTTAAATCTATACCTACAAGAAAGATGCAAAGAAGGCTGTCCTGTCACAAAAGCGTCAGGAGCAATTCTTCTTATCAAAATGTTTTATAATTTATGCTAAAAATCATGTTCTTTTCCAGCAGTAATAATTATTTATTATATAGATAGTGGTGATTTAGTGAGTTTTCTCAGTAATGTAAATGTCAGATGTCACTGGTCAAGAAATAAAGGATTTCTAGTAACTGGAGAAAGTGACATCACAATATCTTGTCAATGTCATTGTCAAGTAAACGACTGGCGCATTGAAATGAAAAAATAAATCTGCATCTAAAATCTAGGTTTTTGAAAACATATGTAATCAGAGACATTTAAACACAGAGATTAGCAACTCAATATAATCCAAGGATTTATTGTGGCCACTGAAGAAAAATGCTCAGCTTTAAAAATGTATAACTCCAAAGTGAATAAAGATATCTAAATAAAATTTTCAATGATCGAAATGACAAGGTTTCATCTTTTACAATATATATTTCTTAAAATTCTAGGTTGTATATGAAAAAAGTAGTGTTTGACACTCTACACCATATAAAAACCCCAAATTACACATTTTCTCAAATTCAACCAATAATTTGAATTCAACACACAAACTTTGACTTGTCATAAAAAACTTATTTTTAAACATATCGAAAAAATAATTCTGATAGCCTTATTGGAATCTTTTTGAAGTCGGGTGAGCTATTTTTTATTTTTCTATGATTTGTAGGAATTGTAGGAGGAGTATACTGCAAAAAATGTTGTACCCATTTGTGGCCGCTTTCTGTTCTTTATGTCATAACTGATTAGTTAACAAATTTCCAATCTCTGGGTTTAAATGTCTCTGATGTAATTAAAAGCATAAGTAATCGAACGTCATAAATATCAATAAAAATGTCACTCTTGTTGATCAACGCAGTGGATTAAACTTTCCGCAAAAAAAGTCAAAGTCAAAAAGCTTTATTTAAAGTCGATAATAATAAAACAATACAACATAAGCTCCAAGGAGCTTTTTAAATCGACTAAAAATCACAACTCGTTTAATCTTCCAGTGTTGTTGGAAACTTGTGACATTTTATTGATATTCACGTCAGTTATACTAAAACTACAATTATCATTAGAATTATCTCCAGTTACTGAAGAATTTGTTTTCAGGGAATTAGAAACTTTAAATGTAAGTAAAAGTACAGGTCTTGATGGTATTCCCTCACGGTTTCTAAGGGATGGCGCTATTGCCTTAAAAAACCAGTTACTTTTATAATAAACTTGTCCATTACTAGTGGCGTGGTTCCTGATGATATGAAACTAGCCCGCGTTTGTCCTATTTATAAGAAGAATAGCAGGCTAGAGGTGGGCAATTACAGGCCAGTAAGCATATTAGTTGTAATTTCCAAAATACTGGAAAAATCTATATTTACACAACTTGAAAAATATTTAGTTCAGCATAATCTTCTGTACAACCTCCAGTCAGGATTTAGATCCAAACACTCAACGGACACATGTCTAATAAATCTTTTAGATCACATTAAATCACAGTCGTCGCAAGGTTTGTTAACTGGTATGGTCATGCTTGACCTACAAAAAGCTTTCGATACCGTAGATCACAATATTCTTTGCCGAAAACTTAAATCTTTAGGTGTTGCATCAACAAAATGGTTTGAGTCATATTTGACAGACCGAAAACAAAAAGTCAGTATAAATGGAACAGAATCTGAATATCTTAATGTAACCTGTGGTGTGCCCCAAGGTAGTATTCTTGGTCCTCTGTTGTTTTTATGCTATGTCAATGACATGTCCGTCAGTGTTAGTTCTAAATGTAAATTGCTGTTATACGCTGACGACAGCGCAATTTTATATTCCAATAGAGATCCTGAGGTAATAACATCAATACTTGGACAGGAACTCCAGTCCTGTAGTCGGTGGCTAGTGGACAATAAACTTTCGTTACATTTAGGAAAGACTGAATGTATATTGTTTGGGTCTAAAAGAAAGTTAAAGAAGGTGAGTGAGTTTGCTATAAAATGTAATGGTCACATCATAAACTCTCAGTCAAGTCTTAAATATTTAGGTTTGCACATAGACCAGTATTTGTCTGGTGAGGAAATTGTGAAAAATATTGTCCAAAAGCAGTGATTTTTCTAGCGCTCGTCACTTTCGTATTTTACGAAACAGTTTTCAAAATGATGAAAGTTTTCTGAACCCCTTTCGTCACTTAAAATATTTCATTGCAAACTTTTTCTTCTGGAAATATTAAGAAATCATATTCAGTGTCATATTTATGACAAGTTTACAACCCCAAGCCAGTTAATTAATTACAAAGGTGATGTTGTTACAGGTAAATTGCTAATCCGATAATTATACAGGTAATTAACCATACAGTACATAAAGGTGTCAAATCACCAGTCAGGTACAATCATTAAATATAATTTAATTACCAGGAAGCCATGAAATGATAATATTTTTAAGATATTACTGCTTAAAGTTTTAATTCCAACAATATTTTGCCGGTCCTACTTTCGTTTCTGTCCACAACATTCCGATTGCGCATGCGTATAGATAAACGGCTTACAAGGTACTTACTCCCAATATACAAGACCAATGCTTGTTAAGTTTGTCTCAGTCCCAATTTCTATTAAATTAATTTCCAACAAATTCTATTGCTTTGTGCAGCCTCTCCAATTTTATTTTGATTCAAATACCAGTACATAGTCGTTTCCGACTTTGTTCAAAATTACAATTTCTTTGTGATTTCCTCTCAACTTTCATTTGGCTATTGAAGAGAATTCAAACTAAATTTTGAAGTAAAACATAACCTCTGATAAAAAAAAAAATGAAATTTTATTCCAAAGAATTGCTTGAATAAGCTCAACATCAAAGCAGAAGACTGTAAATTGTACGTTGCTTTGATACACAGCATACGAAAAGAGCATCAAGGAAAAGGGGGAGGGGATACAAGTACTTTTCACTTGTAAAAATGACCACAATTTGATTGAAAAATTCTCTTTATATTCCCAATTAATTTCATTCTATATATTTCTCTATCAAAAGTTCATGTTCAAATAAAAACTAATTATTAGAAGGAGCTCAGTCATTATAAGTGTATAAAAAGATATCAAAAAGTATATGATATGAAATGTTTCTATAATATACATATATATCTTTTGTACTGTTTTAGTCTTTATCTTTAAAACAAAGAGCTTTAAAGAATGACTGTCGCGCTCCGCAAAAGTGACTAAAGCTTTCAAAATCCTAGAATAAACCCTGCAAAAGGCTAGCTCAAGACTGAAGTTCCTGTACCGAAATGCCAAATGTCTTTCAGAGGTGTCCCGTAAATCACTTAGTATAGCCTTAATACAATGCCATTTCGATTACACATGTTCTTCATGGTATACAGGGTTGAATCAAAACTTGAAAAATAAACTACAAGTCGTTCAAAATAAAGTTTTAAGGTTCATTAAAAATTTAGATTATAGAAGTAGCATAAATTATCCCGTTTTCTATGATGTTGGCACTTTAAATATAGAGAACAGAGTGAGGCAATTAAGGTTAAACCATGTTTATAAAATATTTAATAACAAATGTCCTTCTTATATGAAGAATAATTTCATAAAAATTCGAGATTGTCATGATTATTTCACTAGATTCAGTGAAAATAATTTTTTTGTTCCATCAATAACGGGACCTTCAGCTCGCTCTTTCTATTTTAACGCAATTCAAGACTGGAATAGATTGCCATCAAATCTGAAAAGCGTTAAAAACTATGATGCTTTTAAGTCGGGTGTGAAAGATTTCCTATTTGGGCAACTTAAACGCAATCATTTTAATTAGTTTTTTATTATAAGGCTATTTTTCGTGATTTTATTCATATTTTTATATACCGTGCTATATAAAACTATCAAAATATACTGCCAAAGTCTTGAACGGAAATAGTTATTTTTTATTTGGGTCGGAAGATTTTTACTCTGAAAGGAACCCATTGTAAATAAGCTTTTTAAGCTTTTATGGGTTATCCTTGATTGAATATCAACTGAACTAAATAAATATTATACTATTTAGTGTATAATTTTATCAAGCTGATTGCTTTTATAGTTTTATGCTTATATGTTACATGTATTTATTGTACAATTGTTTGTTGATATTTAATCTAAATAAATCTAATCTAATCTAATCTAATTATTTACTTGCAAACTGGCACGTGAAAAAAAATGCACTTTTACACTTTTTAGAATTTTGTAGAGTTAAAAAAACTTTTTAGAAATGTTATGACAACTTCTGTGAGACATTCGTTTAAAATCAAAACATTCAATTGAAAATCACCATTTTTGTTTTGGCTGTGTTTCTTTGAACTATTTGTATAAACTGCCTTTTTTCCCGTTTTGGACATTTCCAAACTGTCTTCAACTTTCTGTTTACAACGTGGACGGATGTCCCGGAAATTGTGCCGAAATATACTTCCGGGTCAAATTCGTAATTTTATTATTTTGATGTAATTATTTTTTTTTTCAAAAAGCACGAAGATTTTTTTTTATAATATTCCATTTTCGATGACTTTTTATTAAAACTTTATATTTTTTCATTTTATTTGTTCCATTTTTAATATTCATCCGCGTTAGGGAAATTGGACAGAAGAAGCTCTGAAAAATAACACATAAAACATAACACATCGTCAAGTTGAAAATTTAAAATATCTTTATATAATTTGCTTTGTTTTGATATCTTAATCACTGTCTGCAATTCACATTTCAATACTGGTATTGAAGAACTTTTTTCTTTCGAAATATTTTCCTTCTAGATGAGTGATTTAGATTGTTTAGGCAAAATAAATGTCTCACCAACAGAATATGTGAAGATTCATAAAGTAAAATGTGATCGTTTTTCAAGCAGTGTACAGATATATATAGTCAATCATGGCATACAACGGAAAATGTGCCAATACAGCTTTGTATACGGCCATGATGGTCATTATTTTGTTGCAGTTTGTAAGTATAGGCAATGACCAAGCCCAAATCTCATATTATATTCTTCTTGTCAGAATGTCAGAATTTATTTATGAAAAAGAAAGGAAATGGGGTAAATGTCAAGGAGACAACGTCCCTATTTAAATTTGTTTACCAAAGATTTGTGGGTTTCATGTCATAGCATAAAGTTTGAGATCACCTGAACGAGGCGATCACAATGTTAACAATATACTGGAACAAAATTTTATTCCAGTAAAAGGCAGTATCACAGTGATCAAAACAACATGTGGGGGACGTTGATTGGCAGGGTACAGGGACGGTGATTGGCAGGGTACAGGGACGGTGATTGGCAGGGTACAGGGACGGTGATTGGCAGTGTACAGGGACTGTGATTGGCAGTGTACAGGGACGGTGATTGGCAGCGTACAGGGACTGTGATTTTGAAAATGCAGAGTCATGTAGGTTGACTTTTTCGTGTTGATTCTAACAGATTTTGAGATAATTGGTTGTCCATATAGTTTTTACGGAACATTAAGATTATTTACGAACTGATGTAGTATAGTTTCCATACACTAGAGATGTCAAAGTATTAATCTCCTACTCAAATTATTAATTTTTAATAATTTGAGTAGGAGATTAATACTGACCCGCGAACGTTAAGTGTGACCCGCCAAAATTAATAATGACCCACTGAGATTAAGAGTGACCCACTGAAATTAAGACTGACCCGCCAGGATTAATAATTTGACCCTCCAGGTTTTATCTATCTAAAGAGGAAAGGTAATTTAATTCATTTGACGTGATCGTAGTCTCGGAAATGGAACAATTTTGACAACTTTAAAATTAAAAGCGGAAAACGGCATCGGTTTTGTGTATTCGCTGCACGGGTATTTGATATTACAAAACGTTGATTCCATGTGTTATACATCTTTTTATTTGCAATATTCGGTAGAACCTGCTTAGAAATCGTGGCCTTACAAATATTTATTGTTGATATTATTCGGGTGGCCTTTTCCTTTTACTTTTGTGTATTGCCCTCGTTACTTTGTNATTTAGATCAGCTACACATGAAATTTCGAACCCCTGAGTTTTCCCACACAGCTTCCATGTCCTTGTCAACAAGGACGTATATTTAGTCTTAATATACGTCCTTGATTACAAGAATAAACAAATAAAGAATGGTTGTCTGCAATAGAAAATGCTTCAGATAGACGGAACAGTATCATATGTATGGCAATATGTATTTCGAAACAAGGTTGGCATATAGTCTAGAAATTACAAAGCAATAAAAATTTCGATCTCAAAATATAGAAAATTACTATACCAATTGTGATACAGACAGTCTCAACCAGCGACTTTCAACATGTGACAGAAGATCACAACCTANTGCTATTTTCAAAGTATGGTCCCAACGGGGAGCTGGATATCTTTTTAAAAAGGCCTATGGGCGAATTTAATTTAAACGATGGCTAGTGACGTATATTTAGAAAAAAGTCGACACTTTTTTCAATGAAGCTTATGTAAAACATTTTAAAGAATCGAACACCAAAGTACCCATTCAATCCTTAATTCATTTATTCACATGAAATTAAAAACACGCAAATAAATAAATAATTGTAGACAAATGATCTTTTCCGGAATTTATAAATAATCCAAAATTTAACAAATTAACATTACATAAAAGAAACAAATATTGAAGGAAAGCTCCAATAAACGCACGTGTTATCAGTCATTTGCAATGAAGAAAAAAAACATGCAAACAACTTGTTGGTAAAAAAATTGAAGGACGTATCAAAATATGTCCCTGGTATAGAATTGTGAAATTCTCTGAAAAAGGGTTATTACTAAGAGAATGTGCTTGGTAAATTAATGCGAAATAGAAAATGATATTAACTGACAAACTGAACGAAAATTGTATATATCGTTAGGATAAATATCTTAAAGTAACATCATTTAATTTATGAAAAAACTATGTAGAAATTACTTGAAAAAAGAAAAATAGTTTCTGAAACTAAATAACACCACAAAACTTTCTACATAAACAAAATAATCAAAAGTTCAAAACTTTTTTAAATCTCCCAAAACTGATAAAGACAACAATTATCTTAATTTTNTCAGTTAATTGATGAAGAATTGTAACATGCAAACAATATTTTAAACAAATGAATATTAAAAAACATAAAAAAATAATTCTATTTTAGTGAACGTTTTCCAGTATTAACATTCTAACAATAACACATGCAAACAAAATTTGAAATGTTAGCAATGTTTGTTACCAGCCTTTCCAATACCTAAAAAATAAACTAGATTCATTCATCAATCATCTTCACTTTACTTATAAGCCTTTGTAGGTTAAAACAAGGATGTATATTGAATAAACGTCCTTGAAAAAAATATCTTCCCTGAACTTTATTGGAATACACAGAGTATGCAATGTTACCCATTAAAATACTTCAAGGACTGCTGACCTAGCATCAATGAGATAAATCTTTAAATTTTGATCAAATATAACATCGGATTCATAAGAGCATTTACGAACGAGTTTCTGTGACTGGGAATACGTCACATTCATGCATTGTTAGTAAACATGCAAACAATGTTAGTAAATACAAATGGGGCCCAAAATGAAATAAAAAAAACTTGTCACAAACAAAATATTTGAAATCCGAGATACCAGATGACTAATAAATTATGAGACATTACTATTGATATTTTAATGTCCCTGGTTGGAGTTGATTAAATAAAATAAAGAACATAACGTCAATCATTGAACAAATAACTGGATGAACAATTTCATACCTTTCGCCATATCTGTAAGTAATAAAGAAAACATTGTTATCATTTTACCAAACAACGCATAATCGGGACAACGATACACGTTTTATCCAAACCGACATGAGGGCAATACACAAAAGTAAAAGGAAAAGGCCACCCGAATAATATCAACAATAAATATTTATAAGGTCACGATTTCTAAGCAGGTTCTACCGAAAATTGCAAATATTAATAAAAACATGTATAACACGAGGAAACAACGTTTTGTAATAACAAATACCCGTGCAGCGAATACACAAAACAGATGCCGTTTTCCAGTTGTCAAAATTGTACCATTTCCGACACTACGATCACGTCAAATGAATAAAAGTTACCTTTCCTCTTTAGATAGATAAAACCTGGAGGGTCAAATTATTAATCCTGGCGGGTCAGTCTTAATTTCAGGGGGTCACTCTTAATCTCAGTGGGTCATTATTAATTTTGGCGGGTCACTCTTAATGTTCGCGGGTCAGTATTAATCTCCTACTCAAATTATTAAAAATTAATAATTTGAGTAGGAGATTAATACTTTGACATCTCTAGTGATAGGTTCTTTGGAACCTTTTGGTATTACTATTTTCTTTTAATTTTTTATTTAAGTTTTTACTTTGTTTTATTTACATATATTTATTTATTTTTTATTTTTGAAACTTATACTAGACAATAACGACTACAAACTGATAATGATGATGAAAAATAATCTCATCTATCTAGAAGGCATAAATAAGTGACAGTATACCCCCCGGTACTTGAATTCGTGAAACGTCGCAGAAGGCCAACATGTTTTGACAATGGAGATCAAAACCTGAATTTCACAGAGAGATGGCAAGTGTCCCAATATCACCATTTCTAGCATATATTTGGGATTTCAGCACCAATTTTATATCAGTGCGGATGTTGCCATTGTCCTTGGATTATTGGTTTTTGATTGACGGTTCGGTCCTCACTTACTTTATTACATATGTATATGATTTTTGGGGTCTGGCCACATAACCACTAACTTAAAGTAATGTCTGCTAAGGAAATTGGCATAACATCTCTTTCAGAGTAATAAAAACTTGAAAAATATTTACAATTGTTGTACAAAATCCATCAACTAAAGTTTCACATCTACAAAAATTTAAAATATGAAAATAAATTCCTGTCCCATTACGATGCTGTGATCTTCGTCCCTGCACGCAGCTTTACATTTTTGTAGAAAACAACCTGTACCTTGCTTTTGAGGTATTCTGATGACAGAGGAAACCCATTTCTCTATCACATTTGCTGGAGAAAAAATAATGGTTTAATAGGCGCATAATGCTTAAAACAAGCAAAAAAGTAGGTGCCGTTGTTTAGATTCGCCATCCTCTTGACATTCGTTGAGTGTTTGCACACTTCCAGGACGTATTGAGCATGGAAACTATGCTACATCAGTTCGTAAATCTTAATATTCTGTAAAAACTATATGAATGACCAATTGTTTCAAAATCTGTTAGAATCTACATTGACATTTGTTGAGGTCAACATTGTCTTGTTGGATTTAAAGGTGCTATAATAAGATATTTTATTGAATGGTCAACGTTGTGCCTGAGGCTGAGCCATTATTTATTGCAGTGTCCCAGCTAGAGGGAAATAGAGGGGCGCTGCGCCCCTGTCCCCCTTTACACATCGTTTTAGCGCCCCTGTCCCTTTTTCCAGCGCCCCTGTGTGCCCCATCTGCTTGTCTATGTGCCTAATTAAGAAATTCAATCAGTCAGGTAACACCTAATTAAACACATCTACCTACAGGCAACAGTTGATTGCAGGTAATTGCCGGTAATTAGTGGATTCGCTTGGGGTATAGTTAATCACTATTTATGGCTTCATTGGATAATTATGGTATTCTGTCATCAGCTGCTATGTATTTAAATTATTGAAATTAATGGTTTTGTGCATTTTCTGTCATGAAAAAGAAACTAATTCTTTCAAATTTTGTAAAATCAAGCGTGAATATGAAGGTGTTGGGGAAAGAAACCCATCAAAATAGTGCCTTTACAGAAAGTAAACAATAAGTGCAATACACATCTATTCAGTGTTCCTAGGTCAAAATAATGAATAGTTAAATTGTATTTCACCATTATTTAGGTGATTTCACATTTTTAATAGTTAAAATTAAAATGCAGTTCATGTAGTACATGTAACTTGTACATCTACTGAGATTATTCAACTTACATGTATCATAATTGATTAGGGCATTCAGGAAAAAACAAATTAAAAGATATTTATTATTTTCCAAGCATTTTACTAGACTTTGATAAAAGGAGTCTTTCCCAATAGAATAGAATAGAATAGAATATGCTTTATTAACCAATCAAGGGTCCATTGAGGACATGATGACAAAACATAACAAAAATAATTATTACAGAGACTAATACACATATATAAATATATATATTTTACACTATCAAAATAAAGTGTATTCATAATATTAATAAAATAAAGTGATCAGAGGGCACCAGCACTGTGGACATTTGAAATATAGAGTACAAATTTTGCTATGGATTAGACAAGATGACTCAGGTAGAGAAGGCACCAAGGGACGATGCTTCAGGATAATTCTGTGCAAAATTATAATTTACAGCAGAACTTCCTCCTCGTGCTCCCAATAAAAATTAGTTTAAAATATTGCAGAATTCTCAACACCTTTTGGTGTATAATAACCCTCCTAATTTTGATTACAAAATAACCAGATTTGACATAAAAACTTGTAAAATAGACCAAAACCTCCTCTTTCTCAAACTATTCTGATAACCCTTGATTACAAACCATATACAGACAAATATAAAAGTATCTCTTTTCTATCCGGAGTAACTCAATATTTCTACAAACAGGACATAAACAGGCTTTGCTTAAAAGTGCAATTTTAATAACGTGAAAAACTTTTCATACAAATTATTCTTGGTACACAAAATGGTGCCCTTTGGTACTCAATATGTGACGTTACGTGCAAAAGTGTCCTTTGGTGTTTCAAATTTGATCTTGCGCATAAAAGTGCCCTTCTCATGCACCCCTCTATTTTCAATTTCTAGCTGGAACACTGTATTGCGACCCCAGGGATTGCACTGGCTTCTCAAATTCTGTTGCCTAAAAAAATTGCCAACTGTAATATTTTGTCGCCAATTGTGACAAAATATCTGCAAGTACATGTATATGAGTTAATTGAAACAAACTTTTTATCAGTGGTTCAAGACACTCAAGAAGGGCAGGATAAAAATCTACTACATATGTAGAAAAAAAGAAGGGAAACAGGGAATGTGTCAAAGAGACAACGACCCAAAGGGGAGTAATAACAACTCAAAGCCACCATAAGATCTTCAATGAACGTTGAAAAAATCACACACCCAACGGCAGGTCAGAGTCGGCCCCTTAATAAAGAGTAATTCAGGGTTTGCGCTGGGCTTCGCCAATGTCGCAATTTGCGATTTTATTTTCATTCTGGCGACAAAAAAATTGTTCCAGGCGATTTTTTTTGGCGACAACGTTTTTCAAATCAACTTGCCGGTATTATCCAATTTTTACCCTTTTTAGTTGAAACCTTTATGATTTTTGTTGTTAAAATAATCGAAGGTAATAATTTAATGTCAATTCATAGCCTCTGGCAATAATATTGCAGTCCATTGATTATTTCCGGTCATCTGTTGATTGCATTACCTGTTTACTTACCTGTGCACGTGCCAAAATGACTTGCGTACAGGTACAAGCCCAATCAAAGGAATCAAAGGAATTGAAAGAGTATTATTATACACTAAAATTTTATACTTTTCATTTTTTTTCGTTAAATATCACTTCTTATTTTCATAAATGTTCACGAAAACAAATGGGTTAGATTATGCAATTATGAAGTTGAGTTACTTCCCCTTTTCCATGTTGTGAAAACAAAATTAAAGAGGCTTTGAGTGTTACTTTTTACTAAAAATTGCCTATCAAGTCTTATAAAATAAAAAATTGAACTAATTTTAAGGAATAATATTGAAGTCTTACAAACTTTATCCAAATAATTGCAAATTCAATTTTTGTTTAATACTTTTATTGACCTATTGAACATGTTGAAAGATAAACTATTTATTTGAAACTTGGAAATCAGATATTTATTTAACATGTTTAAAGACTTTAAACCATGTCTCCCTCATATTGGATCTTAGTGCCATGAAATTCTAAGAAATGTCCAAAATGACATTGCAGTGGAAGATATTCCTCAAACCAAATCAACAAAGCAAAAAAATGATGAAGAAAAAAAAGATTGTAAAAAATTCCTCATTGTAAGGGGAATCAAAACATCTGTCTTCAGATGAAACATTAACGACTTTGAACATGTTGAAGGACATAACTATGAAATATTTGAAAATAGTACCCGCAAAAGGCAGCAAACAAGGAATGTTAAGCATACGATTCAAACCAAAACAGCGAGCATGTAAATGATAAAAGTATTTGTGCCATCAAAACTAAAGAATACAAAATAGAACTATTCTTTTAGTGTGGAAGAAAGAACACAAAAGTCTATCGTCCAACCTAGAAAACCAATTGGATGCTTCCTAATTGGCGACAAAAAAATACAAGTTGGCGATTTTTCTGGCGACGGATATTCAGAAGCCAGAGCCATCCCTGTAATCAAGTTCAGTGAAATAAACATCATCCTAGACTCCTATAGACATAAAGTAAACTAACTAGAAAAAAGACAAGACACACAAAGGCTTAATAAATTTCCTGACTTAGGACAGGCGCAAACCTGCTGCGGCGGGGTTAAACTACTTTTATTGGGCCCAAACCTTCCCCCTAGCCAATGTGATAAAAAAAAACAAAAAAGAAATGTATATGCTGTATGAAGCCTAACAGCTCTGCGGTCACGTTATGAATTTTTTATGTTTTTATTTACAGCTCAGTACACTAGAGAGACAAGTTTTTGACTTCCTTGGTTATATGTGGGCACCAATTATTGCCAACTTCTTTCAGCTTATCTGTGTTATTATTGGAGGGTTTGGTACCTACCAGTTCCGTTCCAAGTTTGTTACAGTGGTAAGTAAAGTTCGACTACATAAAGTTCCAGGGGTGGGTTCTAAACTGTACAGACTGTTCCAGGGGTGGGTTCTAGACTTATCTGTGTTTTCATTGGAGGGTTTGGTACCTACCAGTTCCGTTCCAAGTTTGTTACAGTGGTAAGTATAGTTTGACTACAGAAAGTTCCAGGGGTGGGTTCTAGACTGTACAGATTGTTCCAGGGTGGGTTCTAGACTATAGACTGTTCCAGGGGTGGATTCTAGATTGTGCAGACTGTTCCGGGGATGTGTTCTAGACTGTACAGACTGTTCCATGGGTGGGTTCTAGGCTGTACAGACTGTTCCGGAGATGTGTTCTAGACTGTACAGACTGTTCCAGGGGTGGGTTCTAGACTGTACAGACTGTTCCAGGGGTGGGTTCTAGGCTGTACAGACTGTTCCAGAGATGTGTTCTAGACTGTACAGACTGTTCCAGGGGTGGGTTCTAGACTGTACAGACTGTTCCAGGGGTGTGTTCTAGACTGTACAGACTGTTCCAGGGGTGTGTTCTACACTCTGCAGACTGTTCCAGGGGTAGTTTCTAGACTACAGACTGTTCCAGGGGTGGGTTCTAGACTGTACAAACTGTTCCAGGGGTGGGTTCTAGACTGTACAGACTGTTCCAGGGGCAGGGTCTAGACTACAGACTGTTTCAGGGGTGGGTTCTAGACTACAGACTGTTTCAGGGGTGGTTTCTAGACTGTAAAGAATGTTTCAGTAGTGGGTTCTAGACTGTACAGACTGTTCCAGGGTGGGTTCTAGACTGTACAGACTGTTCCAGGGGCGGGGTCTAGACTACAGACTGTTTCAGGGGTGGGTTCTAAACTACAGACTGTTTCAGGGGGTGGTTTCTAGACTGTAAAGAATGTTTCAGTAGTGGGTTCTAGACTGTACAGACTGTTCCAGGGTGGGTTCTAGACTGTACAGACTGTTCCAGATGGGCTCTAGACTGTACAGACTGTTCCAGGGGTGGGTTCTACACTGTACAGACTGTTCCAGGGGTGGGTTCTACACTGTACAGACTGTTCCAGGGGTGGGTTCTACACTGTAAACATACAAATGAATATACTTGAAATGTGTTTGTGGACATTTTATACCTCAGTTGATTCAACTATTTGAAGAATTTATTCTCATAGTTCCAGCCTTATGAAATGCAACATAACTAGTAAATTTAAGTATGTTAAACATGTTAAAGTAGACAGTCAGGGGACAGACTGGAACAAGTCTGCAGAGTTTTAGACTTGCTTGAGTCTTTTAATTTTCTTAGCTTTGTATGCATAGACCTGTTGAAGTCTAAAATTTTTAGACCTGATGAAGTCTAATGTTTATTTCCTGTTGCACAGGTGTTTTAAATTTTATGGATAATTAGACTTGCATAAGTCTAAAATTGGCTAAATTGACCATTTTAATGAGCCAATCATCAGTATTTAGAGGTGGGGCGTCAAGACCTAATTGGAATTACATGGAAGTTTAATTTTCCATTTTTATCAGAAAATTATTGGTTACTGGGGCAAAATTAGGACAGCAGGTGTACAATCAATTTAAGATTGTTATCAAAGATAACAAAATTACTGCTTTTGCAGATTGGTCTAGCTTTTTGTTTTAAATTACAAGCCACTAGTCATGATTCTTTTTCAATGACAAACAATATGAAGGATAATTGAAAATACCCATTAAGCACAAAAAACATAAAAATGGTAATTTCTCTTCGACTTGTACAAGTCTGATCAATTTTAGACTTGTTCAGGTCAAAATTGCACAACAAAACCTATAATTCCAGACTTGAAGAGGTCTAAAATAATAAGACTTACTCCAGTCTGTCCCCTGACTGGTAGATAGAAACATTAAACAAGATTTGAATTTTTGTTAACTGTCTTTCATGTCTGACATAGGTACAAATGTACATTTGACCTTTTTTCTGTTTTTCAGTATTCCACATGGTCTCTGATTTGGTTAGGATGGAATGTGTTTGTTATTTGTTTATATTTAGAAGTTGGTGTTCTCAGTCGTGTAAGTATTTATACTAGTATTTAGAAGTTGGTGTTCTCAGTCGTGTACAGTAAGTATTTATATTAAGAAGTTGGTGTTCTCAGTCGTGTAAGTATTTATATTTAGAAGTTGGTGTTCTCAGTCGTGTAAGTATTTATATTTAGAAGTTGGTGTTCTCAGTCGTGTAAGTATTTATATTTAGATATTTGTGTTGTAAATAAATAATGAAAGGATATGGAGTAACTGCACGTCGTTGTTCATGGGGTTCCAATTTTCTCTGATTTTGTGGTCGGCTAAAACCACAACATTGGATTCCCAACAAAATGCATTTTCCCCTAGAGTTTCAATGCATAGAATTTGAAACCACAGATTTAAGTGCACATGAAATAGTGATATTTATGAAACCCACGAAAATTGATGTCCACTAATAAAAGTACTTCCACAGTACATGGTAGAACCATGCAATAGAACAACGCTTTTATGTTCCTTTTCTCATCTTGAAGTCACCATGAGGCCTTCAACAATTAGCCTTGCTCACACCTTATATAAGTTCAAGGTTTCCCCTTGTGCCAGTATATTCAGAAGTTGGTGTTTTTTTATAAATTACTACAAAAAATTCTGCCTGAAATAAATTCTTGTTGGTTTCCCTCAAACGGAACCTAGTCATGATTATCATGTAGTATAAACAGGAAAAGAAAATCCACCCTTATACATACATATGTTACAGGTACATGTATGTTATCGTGTTGGTACATATTTTGATAAATTTACAGATTTTTTCAGATGCAAGATTTGTTTTCGCTTGATTTTATCTTCCATTTGTTTCACCATTTGGGATTTTTATGCCCCACCTAGGACATGTAGGACTTTGGGGGCATACAATGTTAGGGTCTGTTTGTCTGTCTGTCCGTCCTCAGTTAGGTTTGCCCTCGAGAAAGTTTAATTTTTTTTCTGTGAAGGATGTATGCTATTACATGTATCATTAAAATTTTTATAAATAAACTTTAGGGTGTGATATTCTAAAATCATATGAAAAATTTATCCCTGGCACCAATTTCATGTACTCAACTTCTTTATTAGTAAATATTGATTATAGCCAAAGTCTTTAATTATCATTTCATCTGCAGGGATGCAAATTTCCAGAGGCCCAGTAGCCCAAGGCCCCTAAAAATTGACCTGGGCTACTAAAATTTTAAAATCAGTAGCCCAGGTGGCTACTGAAATATCCTGCATTTCGGTTGACAATACAGTTCTGGGCTAGTAAATTTTTCGCTGGGCTACTGAATTCTGTTTGTTAGGGGCCCAGCTAGCCACCTCGCCAATATTTCCAATGTTCATCCCTGCCATCTGTCAATATAAAATAAGGTAAAGTACATGAAGTATTAGTGAGAGAAAAAAAAGTCTAAAAAACCAATAATCCAAATGGCAACGACAAAGAAACAAAGAGATAACATGACTATGGCACAGAAAAGAAAAACGAAGGCACACAAACACATGCAAAAATGCAATAATAAATAAACTCACTTAATAAACATGTAATGGTGGAGCGAGAACAAAAAGCAGATTTAGCATGAAACACTTCCATGTTATCTACTCTACAATGATTTATAGGTAGTTTTAGATTTAAGTATATGTAGTAAGAAGAAAAAATATCTACATTTGTATATTTTCAGAACAAAGATCTGTACATACTTAATATTGGAACTAAGAATAAAAGTTGGTGGTTAGAGCATGGAATTGGTTGTAGAATAACTAACACGTCATGGTTAGATACATCCCCGACAGACTCGGGTCGGCCTATACCACCAGAAGATGTAGTGGAGGGATGTCTGTTAGAGTATTATTATGTAGAAGTTATACACGCTGGTGTTCAGTGTTTATTAGCTGTAAGTGCTGCCAATAAAATGTGGATATTATCATGATTATTTCATTCAGTTTTGGAATCGACTGTATCATGGCTCCAGTTTTAAAATATTTTACTTATTAAACACAAAACATGATTTGGATACATAATTCAACTCTCATATATCACTTGCACTTGGAAGAAAACAATTTACATAAAATGAATGTCCATAATATGTTAATATTGGAGTTTATCATATATTTAGTAATAAATACAGACGTTCTGAATATGTGATACAGTGCATGGAGTTCATTCCGTATTCACACTATGACGTCATATCCTTTATCGCATACCCTTTATCGCATGGCTTACCCTTTATCACACACCCTTTATCGCATGGCTAGCCCTATTTCATACCCTTTTTCAAAATTTTTTTTTTCAACTTGACTTTTTAAAAAAAAATGAGGGGATAAAAAATTTTTCTGGAGGTAAAAAAATTTTTTGGGGGGGTAAAAAAATTTTGGGGGATAAAAAATTTTGCAGAGAGTAACAAAAATTTGTTTGGGGATGAAATTTTTTATGAGGGTCAGTTGAAAAAAATCTAGCAAACCTTTTTTCCTTTACATGGTAGATTTTATTCCAACCACCTCCAGTCCTTTCCATCCATTTTGAAATTTTCTTCATACATGCATTTTCTCTTGCCAATTTTTGACAGTATTTTTGGGATTAAGTAGTCCCGTGTTTAAATATATGATAAACTGTATAATACATGGCAAAATCCGTATCTCATTCCGTATCATCCCTCGACCAATATCAACCCTCGGGCCAAAGGCCCTCGGGATGATACAGCATGTGATACGGATTTTGCCATGCATTATTCCCTATATAAAGAATAAACAAACTTGATAATAAACAATGAAAGAATATGGAGTAAATGTACAAGAGACAAAGTCTTTACAAATACATGGTATAACCAAGGATCAACTCTTTTATTGTTGTCCTTTACCTTGAAGTCACCATAAGGCCTTCAACAATGAGCTTTGCTCATACCTCAAAATGAGTTCAAGACGGCCCCTAGCACTGTTTTGAGGCAAACTCTTTGCTGAATGTTGAACAACGCTACATCCAAAACTCTCTTTTTTTGATTACAGGATGTTGATTTGATTTTTGTATCTGAATTTTTTTCCAGTCAATTGGATTTACAATTTCCTGTGTAAACGTGTATATATATGATTTTTTTTTGTTACAGTTAATTGGTTTTGTGATTTCCTGTGTAAACGTGGACATAAATGCTGATTTTCGTTACAGTTAATTGGTTTCATGATTTCCTAAGTAAACATGTACATAAATGCTGTTATTCGTTACAGTTAATTGGTTTCATGATTTCCTGTGTAAATGTGTACATATATGCTGTTTTTGTCACAGTTAATTGGTTTCATGATTTCCTGTGTAAATGTGTACATATATGCTGTTTTTTCGTTACAGTTAATTGGTTTCATGATTTCCTGTGTAAATGTGAACATCCGTTACAGTTAATTGGTTTCGTGATTTCCTGTGTAAACGTGGACATAAATGCTGATTTTCGTTACAGTTAATTGGTTTCATGATTTCCTAAGTAAACATGTACATATATGCTGTTAAACGTTACAGTTAATTGGTTTCATGATTTCCTGTGTAAATGTGTACATATATGCTGTTTTTGTCACAGTTAATTGGTTTCATGATTTCCTGTGTAAATGTGTACATATATGCTGTTTTTTCGTTACAGTTAATTGGTTTCACGATTTCCTGTGTAAATGAATTTTTGCGGTCGTATATTGGTATGGTGCTGTCGTCGGCGTTGTTGTCGGCGTCGTTGTCGTCGTCGTCGTCTGTAGACACTTTAGTTTTTGGTCAATAACTTTAGTTCCAGTAGATCAATTCTTATGAAATTTTAACATTATGTTCTTTGGTACAAAAGGAAGGTTTGGCTCAGTTTTGGTCATTGTTGCCCCACCCATTTTTAAAAAAAGGGGCCAAAAAGGGTTAAATTGGGTGTTTTCACATGTTTGTCTTTAGAATCTTTATTATTAATCGGATTTTTATGGGGTTTCTTTCAGTGTACTCCTGAGGAAATTTCCAATCTGAAGTATGCAAAACAGATTTAATGTAGCATGTACCGCTCACGAGATAAATGGGGCCCAACAGGGGCAAATCTCCAAAAAAATATTTTTTTTATTTTAAGTCCGATTTTGATGCAGTTTTTTTTAATGGATTCCTTGTAAAAAATTAATATGGCGCTCAGCTATTAGATTTTTGATAACTTGTTTCCTTTCCCAGCTATGAGGGCCAAACAGGGCCAAAATTGCGAATTTGCGGATTATGTAGAATTTTTATTTTTCATCGGATTTCGATGGGATTTTTTTCTTTGGATTCGTCTTGATCTAAGCTTTCAGTAATATGCAAAACGGATTTTGTGTAGGTCTTACGGTTTCCGAGCTACAAGGGGTCAAAGGGGCCAAAATTGCAATTTTTCTAAATATGTCAACTCTTTATTTTTCATCGGATTTCAATGGGATTTTTTTCTTTGGATTCCTCTTGATCTAAGCTTTCAGGATATGGCAACGGATTTGGCGTGGCTCTTACCGTTTCCATGCTACAAGGGGCCAAAGGGGTCAAAATAGCAATTTTTCTTAATATGTCAAAATTTATTTTTCATCAGATTTCGATGGAATTTTTTTGTTGCTGAATTTCTATGGATGTAAAGTTTTAGTTTGCATAGCTCTTACGTTTTTTTCATCAATATGTGATCAAAAGGGTTGAATTTTTCCCAATTTGTTCCTAGCTAATAACTGTGTCAAGCTTCTTTTTGTGTCCATCTAATTACTGTGTCAATCTCTTTACTGTGTCCACATTAACTTTGAACTACTTTTGTTAAAATTTCAGTGGTCGACATGCTGCGGTCGTATCATGCTGCGCTCGGCGTAGCCCTTTATTGTATTGCTCCTATGGGGAGGAATTCTATGGGTGGTGGGGGTCAATAAAAAGTGCCTTCAAAGACCCCCATGTCAATTTTTCTGGAACAGACCTTACAGTTAATTGGTTTCGTGATTTCCTGTGTAAATGTGTACATATATGCTGTTTTTCTTTACAGTTAATTGGTTTCATGATTTCCTGTGTAAATGTGTACATATATGCTGTTTTTCGTTACAGTTAATTGGTTTCGTGATTTCCTGTGTAAATGTTTAGATATATGCTGTTTTTCGTAACAGTTAATTGCTTTCATGATTTCCTGTGTAAACGTGTACATACACAATGTATATGCCGTTTTTTCGTTACAGTTAATTGGTTTCATAATTTCCTGTGTAAATGTGTACATATATGCTGTTTTTCGTTACAGTTAATTGGTTTCATGATTTCCTGTGTAAAGATGTACATATATGCTGTTTTTTTTCGTTATAGATAATTGGTTTCGTGATTTCCTGTGTAAATGTGTACATATATGCTCTTTTTTGTTACGGTTAATTGGTTTCGTGATTTCCTGTGTAAATGTGTACATATATGCTGTTTTTTGTTACAGTTAATTGGTTTCGTGATTTCTTGTGTAAATGTGTTTATATATGTATTTTTATTTTACAGTTAATTGGTTTCGTGATTTCTTGTGTAAACGTGTACATATATGCCGAGGAAGATGAAAGCTGTAAGTACCTGTCTCGTAGTACATATAATCGTCCAACATATCTTCCTGTTGTATACAGAGACAGTTGGTGTCAGGACACTTCTGTCACTAGCAGTCAGACTTTGTATAAACCTATCCCTAACCGTGACAGTTGGTGTGAATCAAGTTATGTGTCTTATGTGGACAGTCAGGAGTGGCCTAACGTCACATGTAACCGATCATTACGTGGCTTTACTAACTCACAGGAATACCTGTCTAACTAATTTTACATTATATCAGGTGTGTGGTTTATTTATTAGTTTGCTTTATAGATCTGAATTACACTGTGAATTATTGCAAAACATTTTTTGATGGACATGATGAAATAATATTTTCATTTTGGTGATTCAAGAGTTATAATTTTGGAAGTCATATTTTGTAGAGCATTTCAGCCTTTGTTGTTCAGTAAGTGTCTCGGCAGATTTACTTCAGAAAACATAAAACAGTTTCATAAGTATGCTTTCCTGGGTTACTAAGAGCTATTCCAGACATAAATATATACCCATCACTCCAACACCCTGTATATTTTTTCCTGGAATAGCCCTAAAGAGATTTGACAAAGATGTTTGGATTTTTTTTTTTTTAATTTACAGAACATCAAAAACATATTTCATGAAATATAGCTACAATTAAACCTTTAATTATCATGAATTTGTGTGGAGAACTTCATAATAACAATAAATAAAAAAAACTTAGAATTATCATAGATTTATTGACGTGAACAAAACATTGAACTCTTCAATAGACCAAAAATATCAGTTCCCTCATATGGTAATCAAGATAATAGGGTATAGATTTCCCAACTTGAAGAAGTTGTATTTTAAGTTAAATTTGCTACATCAAAAAATAAATGCCATAGAATTTGACTTTTGCATGTAATTTATAATTCATTACTCTTATTAGAATTATTCAACTATTACCCATGAAATTAAAGTAATAATTCACAGTATAATATCTTGTCTACATATTCTAAGCCAGTTAAAATCCTTCAACTAATGAACCTTTATACTGGATACTCTTCCATTATATCTCTATGTGTATCTTTCTATCCTTTACAAAAGCTCTTACTTATAAATAATGTTTTTTTTCAATCCTAAGGAAAGGTTTATATTACATGTTTATTTTTTTCAAACACAAGGGAGTCTTTCTGTGCATTAAGATCTCCATGTAAAAATGTTCTGAAATACATGGACGAATGTTCGCTATAAAGTTATAATGGATATTTTTATTGATTTCCTTACCATAATATGATGAGGTTATTAGCTAACCCTTCAATTTTAGTATTAAACACTTGTAAAACAACCATATTTATATGCATGTTTGTAATAATCCTGTTTTCAGTTGATTATACCAGAAATTATGAGAGTTGGACATTGTCTTCATTTGACAGTTCTGTAGACAATTCCCGACAACACGTACAACCCTTGTTTATGTATGTACAGAACCTGTTTATTTTACAGTTTAGTTGTTTTATTGTTTGTTTTTCTAGTTCTTTTTTTAAAAAATGTCTAATTACGACCGGGTATGAAATTCAGATACATTTACCCCCTTAATTATGTTATATTTTCTTGATATATTAATTCTGATCCAGAATTTTCATGTTAAACAAACCATTGATATAAATAGCAACTTGCCACAAAGTTTAGACTAGATAAAAATTTTAAAAAATTATTGTATCTCAAATAAAGGGATTGTAAAACCTATCTGCTTTAAATTATTTTTTTTCCAACCAATTTTCTGATATTGGTTCTTTTCAATCAATTATTATTTTTACATATGTATTTGAGCATTTCCATTAAAGGGCTGGGTAAAGGGAGGGAGGTTAACATCACTTGAAAATTCACCTTAATTCTTATTAAGGCCATAATAGAAATATATATTTGATTCACATCTCCTCTTACCCCTTATTTTTTTAGCCTCTCCTTTATATTACTTATATCAGTACATGTAATAATTATTTCCTAATGGGCCAGTAATTCTTGTTAAGTATTTTACTAATTCGTCTTGAAAAAAAATCCAAAAAATAGATTTGAAAGTGATAATTCGCAGAAATCATGTTTCATGTATAAAATCTATATTTATTGTTAATTTCACTTTGATAAAACTTTTTTGCTTTTATGCCCCACCTAAGATAATAGGGGGCATTTAGTGTTCGGGTCTGTCTGGATCCGTACGTCCCAAGTTAGGTTTATCCTCAGGTTGAAGTTTTTTTCTGTGAAGGATGTATGCTTTTATCATAAAACTTACATCTATACACATTAAGTTATAGTAAAACAAAAATTCCTATAGAAATTTATCCATGCTACCAATTTCATGCTTCACTGATCATGGAAAAAGGGGGATAGTTGAGATTTAACCTCAGAATTGAGTTTCTTTTCTGTAACGGATGTATGCTTTTATCATGAAACTTCGTATAAATATACATTAGGATATAAATAAAAAAAACATAAAAAATATTTACCCATGCCACCAACTTCATGCTTCACTGATTATGAAATATAGCATTGTTCAAAATAGGAGCGAGGCGGGGCATTGTGAGTGTTAGACACATATTCTTGTTGTTATATATTATTGGTCATTTTCAGTTGAATTTCAGAAGAATTTTATGACAGTACTATTATTCTTGGGTTCCAATTTTCTTGAATTTATTGGTTCAGTAAAACTACCAAATTAAGTTTCCAAAGAAATGCATTATTTCCTTAGAGTTTGAATACCTTAAATTTGAAACCACAGATTTAAGTAAAAAATATATATATTTATGAAAACTATGAAAATTAATGTCCATGAATAAAAGTACTTCAACAGTATAACATTTTACTATACACCTTGTCAAGCAGATGAAAAGAAATGTACATGTATATAAATGTTAAATTACTTGCATACAGCTTTCTTGGAGGATTGTTTTCATAGTTTTATAGATATAAAATCTCTTTCCAGTGTGAGTGGTTTACAGTAATTTTTCTTTTGAAGAAGTAACTTTATATTTTGAACATGCAAAATAAAGCAACCATGCTTAAATCTAAAATTTAAGTATTTAGAATAGGGGAAGAATCGTAGCCAATTATCAAATGAAATGGAAGATTTTGTTTCTGCCATTTTTTCCCTATTCATGGCAGAGATGGCTTTGAATGAATTTAGCTATTATCAATTATCATACGTATGAAATAAATTGCAGGTGATGCAAGAAAGAGAAAAAAGTGTAAATATTTTATGTGGTCTAATATCACAATCAATTTTTCGCTGAAAACATCATTTTGATTGCATGTAATCTATATTAATGAGATGTTGTTTGGTTGATGTTTTACTAAATACATAATCTTTAAGTCCTCGGTGGTTATAAATGTTAAATATTGCAAAAAACACCTGGCCATATACTGTAGGTCATTTTGAAATTTTTGTGGTGAAATATTTTTGCACTAACATGTAATTAGCATTTAGCAAGGTTTTTTTGTTGTTTTTATTTGTTTTGTTTTTTGTTTTACTTATTCTTTTATTTTACAGAATAGAAAAACAATCTTGTCAGAGAATATCAATACAACTTAATTTTATTGACCAAATACTAAAACTGCTGTAGATTTGAGATATGGCCATGTGAAAAAGGCATCTCTTCAGTACAGATAATCTCAAAATAATTGAAAATATGCACATATTGAACTGAATTTATTTCCTAAATGTTTGCTGAAACTACAATACATAAAAATTGTCTGATTGTACAAAATTTCTGAATTCAGGATGATCCCGATCTCAAAGAAAACTCAATGTTGGTGCTATATAGCTTTTGATTACATTAAAAAATATATTTTATAGATAACATAATGAAGATTTGTTTACATGTAAGAGGTTTATAAAGTTTTGTTAGCTCACCTGGCCAAAGGCCAAGTGAGCTTTTGCCATCACTTGGCGTCCGTCGTCGTCCGTCCGTAAACTTTTCACATTTTTGCTATCTCCTCAGAAACCACTGGACCAATTTGAACCAAACTTTACAGGAATGATGTATGGAAGGTCCTTTACTAAGTTTGCCGAAATTTTTCCGATCCGCCAAAAAACATGGCCGCCAGCGCTGAACTTAGATTTAACATTGGACCCTATGGGAAAAAGCATATATTTGCTATCTCCTCTGAAGCTACTGAAGCAAATTGAACCAAACTTTACAGGAATGATGTATGGAAGGTCCTTTACTTAGTTTGCCGAAATTTTT
>MJUU01040525.1:216784-280835 GCA_002080025.1 Modiolus philippinarum
TACTGAAGCAAATGGAACCAAACTTTACAGGAATGATGTATGGAAGGTCTCTTATGTAGATTGCCGAAATTTTTCCGATTCCCTTAAAAACATGGCTACCAGCGCAGAACATAGTCTAACATGGGACCCTATGGGAAAAGCATCTATTTGCTATCTCCTCTGACGCTACTGAAGCAAATTCAACCAATCTTTACAGTAATTATGTATGGAAGGTACTTGGATCTGACAAAAAAGATGGCCTCCAGTGCAGAATATAGTTTAACATTGGTGCCAGGAATGAGATAACCATCTTTATAGTCATCATTTCTGAAATGTATAGAATGTCCTTTGCAAAAATTATTCATTTCAATAGGATCAGACAAAAAAACATGGGTGCTAATGAAGAACATAGCTAAACCTTTGACCCCATTGGTAAGAAAACATCTTTTTTAGTCTTGTTAGTCGTAAAATCATTTTGCCAGGTGAGCGATACAGGCTCAGTCTCTGAGCCTCTAGTTTTTGTTTACAGTTCTGTTTACATTTCTGTTTATTATACTTGGTGTAAATTTAATGAAATGACAGGATTCAAGTTTGAATTTAGAAAAATGTATTATTTACAAAGTATTACATCACTTGCTCACATTTCACCTGTATTTAAGTTTGCACTAAAACTTTCAGCGTTTTTTTTTCCCAGTTTTTTGCAGTTTAAGATACATTGTACAACTGTATCAGTAATTTGTATGAGTTTTTCGTTTTATTTTGATAGGAATTGTATTGTCAACAATAATGGATGAGCCCTCTTGCGGGCTAGTCTATTATTGGAGACAATATTGAATTATCAGAAACAAAAACTTCTGTTATTCTTTGTATCAGTAATTAACTAAATCATTTGATAGAACAAATTTTGAAAATGAAAATCAATTTTCAAGAAATCGTAGAAATTGAATATTGATTATTATAAGAATTTGTGTGATCCTAACGATTTTTGTAGATGTATATTTCTTTGTTCACATTGATACCCTGATTGACAAAGTAGGCGTGGCTTAAGATAAGGTTTTTGCCGATATTTTTTGGTATTCGGGAAGTAGCAAATACTGAGATCAAAGAAAACTCATACAAATTTCAGATAAAAAAATATTGACAAAGAAAATATTAGGCCACCCCCACTTTGTCAATCCATATGTCTGATATATGTCTTACAATGTAATCAACATCTACAATACTGGTAGGTTTACAAAGCACCTGTTAATACCTGATATATATTTTCATTTCAGTTCCGTGTGATTTCCTATTTTATTTACCTTGGAAAGGTATTACCAGCAGTAACTGTTGTTCAAATAACATTTCCCTATGCTATTATTTGTGCAAATGTAAATCATGTAAACATAGATTTATATTAACCAAAATAAAAAATTACAAAAAAAAATCAATAAATTAACACTTTATAATTACCTGAAAGAATATCCATTTCTGTATATCAGAAAAAAAGTAATGTCTTAAACTTGTTTGATATTCCTACTTAAATGTAAATATAAACAAGAAATAATTAAAAAAAAAGACAAACATTAAGTTTACATTTGCAGAAATTTGTCTATTGCAGATTCATTGCTAACAAGAAAACAGAATGAATGTCTATTGCATGTTATCTGTTTCAGATATTAGTTCAAACTATGTAATATTAAATTTAACAGAGGCAACAAATTGTAATTAGATATATATTAACCCTGAATAATTACAAGATGATGTACTGTGTTTGCATGATCATTGTTTTGTAAGATAGCTGTTACAAATATTTCTTACTGAAAACTTGCTCCTTTATGGCCAATAAAAATCCTAAGTTTAAGACGGTTGTCTTTTTGTCATGAACTTACTGGAGAAGACCTTTGGCCATAACAATGAAAATTGTCCAGCTGATAAATATAGCCTTACAATAAACAATGAAAATTGTCCAGCTGATAAATATAGCCTTACAATAAACAATGAAAATTGTCCGGCTGATAAATATAGCCTTACAGTAAACAATGAAAATTGTCCGGCTGATAAATATAGCCTTACAATAAACAATGAAAATTGTATGGCTGATAAATATAGCCTTACAATAAACAATGAAAATTGTCCAGCTGATAAATATAGCCTTACAATAAACAATGAAAATTGTCCGCCTGATAAATATAGCCTTACAATAAACAATGAAAATTGTCCGGCTGATAAATATAGCCTTACAATAAACAATGAAAATTGTCCGGCTGATAAATATAGCCTTACAATAAACAATGAAAATTGTCCAACTGATAAATATAGCCTTGCTAAAATGTTTTTACAATAAACAGTGCAAGGATGTGGAGTAAATATACACAAGAAAAAAGTCTCATTACACAATAATGCCAAGTAATTGAACGGCACTTATTGTTGTTCTTCATCTTGAAGTCACCGTGAGATCTTTAACAATGAACTTTGCGTAATGTACCTCATTGCCCGGTCAAGACGGCCCCTAGCAAAGGTTTGAGCGGAATTCATGGAGGCAATTTTTATACGCCCGTCTAATGACGGACGTATTATGGTATACCGATGTCCTATTGTCCGTCCATCTGTCCGTCTGTCTGTCTGTCTGTCCGTCCGTTTCATATGTTGGGCTCTAACTTGACAACCGTTTGGCCGATTCACTTCAAACTTTGTATAGGTATTTGGTATGATGGCCTCAGGATCTGTATACTTTTTCGTGAAATTTCGATTTTTCTTGCAAGAGTTATGGGACTTTTCGTCAATTTTAAGGCAATTTTTTACATGTCGCGCTCTAACTTTACAACCCTACGGCCAATTCACTTCAAACTTTGTAGATGTATTTGGTATGATGGCCTCAGGATCTGTATACTTTTTCGTGAAATTTCGAGTTTTCTTACAAGAGTTATGGGACTTAATTCGTCAATTTTTAGGCAATTTTTGCATGTCACAATCTGACTCGACAATCCTTTTGCCAATTCACTTCAAACTTTGTAGAGGTATTGGATATAATGGCCCCACGATCTGTATACTTTTTCCTGAAATTTGGATTTTTCTTGCAAGAGTTATAGGACTGAATTCGGCAATTTTAAGGCAATTTTTTAGCTCGCCGGGACGAATGTCCGGAGAGCTATTGTCATACCCCCGATGTCGGCGGCATTGGCGTCGTCAGCAAAAACTTTAACCATGCTTGTGGAATGGAGACGTTAAGAGATGGGATGTTGATATTTAGTATGTGGCTTCCTTGTGACGAGAGCTTTCTTGTGGAACCATATTTGTAGACATTTTGACCTTGACCTTGCCCCTAGGGCAATATATAAAAAACTTGCCTCAAGTAGGCAGGCTTTTAGTGGAAGGGTGTTCATATTTGGTATGTGACTTGCTTATGATGAGAGCTTTCTAGCGGTACCATATTTTTTAGACATTTTGACCTTGACCTTTCCCTGAGGGCAATTTTTGAAAAACTTTAACCTTGCCTCTAGAAGGTAGGCTTTTAGTGGTAGGGTGTTCATATTTGGTATGTGACTTCCTTATGATGAGAGCTTTCTAGTGGTACCATCTTTGTAGACATTTTGTCCTTGACCTTTCCCTGAGGGCAATTTTTGAAAAACTTTAACCTTGCCTCTAGAAGGTAGGCTTTAAGTGGTAGGGTGTTCATATTTGGTATATGACTTGCTTATGATGAGAGCTTTCTAGTGGTACCTTATTTGTAGACATTTTGACCTTGACCTTTCCCTGAGGGCAATTTTTGTAAAACTTTAACCTTGCCTCTAGAAGGTAAGCTTTTAGTGATAGGGTGTTTATATTTGGTATGTTACTTCCTTATGATGAGTGCTTTCTAGTGGTACCATATTTGTAGACATTTTGACCTTGACCTTGCCCTGGGGGCAATTTTTGAAAAACTTTAACTTTGCCTCTAGAAGGTAGGCTTTTAGTGGTAGGGTGTTCATATTTGGTATATAACTTCTTATGATGACAGCTTTCTTCTGGTACCATACTTGTAGACATGTTGACCTTGACCTTGCTCTGAGGGCAATTTTTTAAAAACTTTAACTTTGCTTCTAGAATTAAGATGTTTAGTGGTAGGGTGTTCATATTTGTTATGTGATGTTTTGATGAGAGCTTTCTAATGGTACCATATTTATAGACATTTTGACCTTGACCTTGCCCTGAGGGAAATTTTTTAAAAACTTTAATTTTGCTTCTAGAATTAAGTTGTTTAGTGATAGGGTGTTTATATTTCATATGTGACTTTCTTGTGAAGAAAGCTTTCTTTCGAATTTATTGTGCATTGAGGTTACTGGAATCCCCGGCAAGCTATGTTGTCTTCTGACAACTCTTGTTACATGTCGCCCTCTAACTTGACAACCCTTTGGCCAATTCACTTCAAACTTTGTAGATGTATTTGGTATGATGGCCTCACAATCTGTGTACTTTTTTGCGAAATTTTGATTTTTCTTGAAAGTTATAGGACTTTATTTGTCAAATTTAAGGCAATTTTTTACATGTCGCACTCTTATATTAAGTACTTTGATCAGCTCACTTTAAACTTTGCAGATTGATTTGTAAAAGAGATATCAAGCTCAATTAGGCAGTTTTAGGTGCTACTTAATTGAGAATCCTTTACCTAAATCACTTAAAGTTTTGAAGGGGTGACGACGGGGGTATCATGCGACTTGGCGCAGCTGTTTATTAAAGTTAGAATGAAAGACGAAATCAGAAAACAGAGAATACCCAATACTGACTTCATGGCTTTTCTTAGCTATAATTAGAACAAATGGGAATTATATATTGTGTAGACATATAAATACATATATCAGTAGACATATTCCTTATATTGATCTTATCAGTTTGCTGTTAGACATATTACAAATTGATGATCTTTCTGAAAATATATTCAACCAGTCACTGATATATTTAACAAACATCAAAATCTGTATTTCCCCCTTATATACTAGATTTGCATGGTAAATTTTTGCATGGCTACCCTCATTCTGAGGCAACAAGTCAAGTATTGTGTAGTGTTGAATGCTAAGCTTAAGGATTAAAAAAAATATGTTGTATGACTGTAGAATTTTATCTGAAAAAAATGTTCTTTTAGCTTCTTTGTCTTTGTATATTCTTGTGGCTGCATTTTCAAGCTCGGAGAAATTAAGCACATACTCTACAAATCTCAAGAACTTAAAACTCTTTATACACATTCTTGTTTATCTAAATATAGTGAATTTCAACACATACATGTATATCATAATTTGTGTATTAAGTGCAAAGCACATACATGTATATCATAATTTGTGTATTAAGTGCAAAACAAGTAAGTGGTGGCTTTCAAAATTGTTTTCGATAAATTCTACAGAAATTACAAGAAAATGGTATTGGTTATTTGAGTTACAGTCATAATAAGAAAGCATTACGTGTCTAAATAATGGGATATAGAGTAAATGTACAAGAGCCGAAATCTCTACAAATACATTGTTAGATTGAGGAAATGGAATATTCTCTTATCCATATATGTATATATTTGGACAACAAAAATTAACTTGAGTTTAATGTTAAATATGCTTTAAAAATGTAAAAAGACCTTATAAAAATGAAAAATGGTTAGCATATGTCCATTTAAAGGTTTTATTAACAAAACAGTTTCACTTACTGTTTACCTGTATATGTACTTTCCATAGAGTTAGTCCTGCTGGTACATTGACATATAGGCCATCCCAAACCATGTTGTAAATGTGTATTCAAAATGCATCTGCCATTCTGTGTTCACTATATTACATTTGATAGCAAGGAGAGGAAGACTTTCATTTACTTATAATATGTTCATGCATTATTGTTTCTCTTTTCAGCTGCAAATGCAAATGATGAATTGGAATTTGTTAAAATGTACCAGACGCCATCTCGACCAGGATATCAGATAGATAATCAGACTTTTGAAAATGAAACAGAGACAAATGACTATCCAACATTGGATCGTCCTCCAAGTTACGAAACCAGCATGAGAAATCAAGCCAATCGTGTGCAGCATGCTGGTTCAGAACAAAGTAATATTTATACATATGGTGCAGATAGACAAAGTGTACGGAGTGTACGAAGTGTTCGTAGCACGCGAAGCAAATCTAGTAACAAATCTAAAAGTACCTCTCGACAGACCTCTAATACAGAAAGAAGAGAGGAGTTACCATGGGTTCAAATTACACCTTCTCCAAGTAGTTATGAATCTCCGTTTCGACATTACCCATAAGTCCCTGTTTTAATATTACCCATGAGAATCTTACAAGACAAAGAAGTGTTAAATTTTACTCTGTGAACAATTTGTGATGAACAAATTATCTGATCCAGATTTTTCGTATTTATATATTTAGTGAACATTTACGATCCAGATTTCGTATTCTATATTTAGTTAGCAAACATGTGATGAACCTATTATCTGATTCCGGTCATATTTTATTTTTAGTTCAGTGATTTGTAGTCTTTCAAGACAATTTGAGACTTGAAATATTTGTGCTATAATTTGACATTGTTAATTGTGGTTCTCTATGTTAAGTATTAGAAATATTGCTACTTTGTTTCTCTATGTTCATTATTGGAAACATTGTAACAATGTGTAAAACAAATGTCTAACTAGTTTCTTTAACTCATTTTTGCCAATATTGTATTTATTTTTGTTTGAATTTAATCGATTGAGTATAATAGAAATGGGACCACAGTGAACAGTCTTTATTATGTATAACATACAGTTATAACTAATTGTACCATCATTGAGACAATAAGTGAGAGTTTTATTCATTGTTGAATGCTGTAATTTATTTTTGTATAGTTTCTAGGAATGCTGAATTTGGTTGTGTCTGACATTATCCATTTTAACATATACTCGCGAAAATTTCAGTTTTAATAAATGTTAATTATTATATAGATACAGTAGTCCCTCTCTTGAGAGGCCACCCCTACTGCAACAAGAGACTGGCCTTTCAAGTGAGGTGGCCTTCCATGAGAGGATCCTCTGAGACCATTCCCAATATGAAGGTTATTGGATTTATAAATTCTATTTCCTCTCTATATGCTAAAAAGTATATACATAGATACATATCATAATTACATTGATAATTCAATATGACAAGTTCTAAATTTAATATATAGAAAAGTTACATTTTCGTGGGATTAGGTAAAGATTTTGAAAAAAAAATTGCAAAAAAAACCTTATTTTGTATCTTTGACATCTGATTTGTTCTTTAAATCGTGTTCAAAAGAATTTTTTCAGTAAATTTACAGCAGGTATTTTCATTATAACTTCAAAGAAAAAATTTAATTTTTGATTATTTGAACACAGAGTTTAAAGGGAAATAACCCATATCTCAAAACGGTATTTAAAAAAAACAATAAAAACAAACATGAATTTTCTTGATCTGATGATGTTTTTTCAATTATCAAAACATATTTATGGATAGGAGTAAGATATTAACAGCTTAATTGGGCCATTTAGCAGTACAGGTAACCTATGTAATGTATGAATGAGTTAATTGACAGGTAAACATCACCGATGTTTTTTTAACAAATCTGTTAATTTGTCAAAAAGAAGTGATAAAGCTAATCAACTTTAGGGTCAAGAATAAGACAGAAAGACATCTGCAAGATATAATTGTTAACATTTTTCACAAAAATGTGTTTTTGAAAACTTATTATTATGTGACCTAAAGAACAAAGGTCACTTCCAGGTCAAATTTTCAACAACTTCCGGTTTGATCGCAGCTTGTAAACAGCGAGTGTTTGGCCGTTTATACGAGGTAAAAAGAGTCATTTAGACGTGAAAAGGGTGGCCGCTGGATGCGTCAGGCGGGTGGCCGTCTATATGGGGTCATTTTGTACATAAAAATGTTAATGCAAAGGAAATATGGCCGGATAAACCGGGTGGCCTCCCAAACGAGGGGCCTTTAAGTAGAGGGATCACTGTAGTGGTTTTTATTGAGGTTTCATTTTTGCATTGTCCCTTTATATGAAAATAAAAAGAATTCGTTGTTACTCTAGGAAGTGATGTCACAATATTGTCAGCAAGGTCATTGTTAGGCATGTTAGGTAAACATCAAATTATTAATCTGTGGTAATGTTGCATATAAATCAGGATTAGTACAGGTGCTAGGAATCCTATAGCTAGAAAAGGACTTCTATTCAATAAAATTTGGGAAATCAAGGCCTTGACAGTACATGAAATGTGTGAAAGGATACCTGAAAGTCCTTGTAAGCTACAATTTTACTGAAAGAAGTTGGTCATTTCATTTTAACTTGTCATACTATCATTACATTAGATGTACATGTACTGCAAGTCCATACTTGACCTCGGGGAAAACAAGATATTTAGGTATGACTTTGTGCAATAGAATTATCATCTTTGTAAACAGAGGTGTTCTTTGGTTTGTGGTATCATAGTCCATTTTTATCAGGCATTTGTCAAGAAAATAATAGTCTCTTTCCAAAGGAAAACAGTCTAATTAGATCTTTCTGTGTAAATGAAGTAACAATTTGGAAACTTTTTGTATGATGTGCATGATGTCTCATCCCTACTACAGGATTGTTACAACCATCTTTTTAAAATAACCAAATTACTTGAATGGGGAACTTGTCCCAATAAATGATGGCTATAGAGTGTACTTATAACAGGTGAAATAATACATTTGCGAAAAAATATCTAGTTTTTTCACCTTTACACTTATCTATTTTATTATAGGAATAGAAGTAAGTTTGGAGAAGTTGCTCTGTAACAATGAGGCAGACTTGCTCACAATTTCAAATACACTTGCAAGTGATGAACTCCTGTTAATTTACACTTCAGAACAAGTGGTACCTGAGTCTTATGCTATCACTTAATGCACTTTTTCACTGCAGAGTAGGCAGAAAATTTGGAACAGAAGTTTATTTAGAAAATACTGCTTTGATTTTAATATTATTGCCCAATGAATATAACTGGAGGTTGCAATAAATTTTGAATTATCATCTGAAGCATGTATACTTATCTAGTCTAGACATTATTTCCTTGTTTTAACAGTATTGTACTGCCAATGTGTATTACAGAATTATGTAATTGATCTCCCAAGTGTGTGGCAATATGATAACTGTAAATGTGTTATTTTCCCAATTTTCTTGGGCAAGTATTTCGTCAGGGGTATTTTTGTGCTCTAGACAATATTATTGCTTTTCCACATAAGACTTCATAACCAAATATTTCAAGCGGGGGATATTTTTGCGGATTTTTTCTGACTGGAAGTATAGCGAAAATTAGCCCCAAACGAAAATTTCCACTTTTACAGTTTACTGTTCTACTACTGTGTGGCAATATGGTGATTCTACTGTGTGGCAATATGGTGATTCTACTGCCATTTAAACTGATTGTTGGCATGATTGATTGATTGGTGTTTATTTGTGTGTTTCATTCATTATGAACAAGATTTTACATATTGTAATAGCAGAAATGGTACAGTTTAAAAATTCTAATGAATTAAAAAAAATCATTCTCTTATAATGTTATCCTCAGAGGATGGATTTCCCTGTCAATATTTCCTTAACATATTGTGTATTAGATTTAACAAAGTAATGGTATTAATACTTATAACTAACAATTAGATTTTGTTGGAAGTAGTATACATGTAAATTTGTACTTGGTTTCCTGGGGATGATTTTTAGCTCACCTGGCCTTAAAGGCCATGTGAGCTTTTGCCATCACTATGCGTCCGTCGTCTGTCTGTCCGTCTGTCAACAATTTCAAAAATCTTCTTCTCTGAAACTACTGGGCCAAATGTAACCAAACTTGTACTGAATCATCACCAGAGTATGGCTTCTCAAAATTATGTTCGATTAGGCGATAGGTCAAACAACATGGCCGCAGTTGCTAAAAAATAGAACATAGGGGTAAATTGCAGTTTTTGGCCAATAACTCGAAAACTGTTACAGATATCAAAAATTTGACAGAGAGTTTAAATGATCAGCATGATGAGATCTACCTACCGTTCAATTTTGAAGAAAATCTGAAAACCAATCTTTGAGTTATAGCCCTTTTTCCATAAAATTTTCAAAAGCTGTGCAAATTTATTTTTATTTCAAAAAGTGTAACAGATAGAGGTCAAGTGTAAATTGCAGATATGTTCAGCATATCAAGATCTACTTACCTTGAAATTTTGAAGAAAATCCAAAAACCCTTGTAGGAGTTATTGCCCTTTTATCACAGAATTTTCAAAATTTTCATATTTTTCGTCTTTTATCTCCAAAACTATAGAAGATCAAGGTTCAGTGAAATTGATAAAATGTTTGCCATGCTGTGGTGACTTCAAAACTGGTTTTGAAAATTGTTCATTTACCACCGATTTCAGAATGGCTGCCAAAAAAAAGGAGGGAAATTTCAACATTGTCTGATTTCAATGAAATTTGGTTTCCAAATAGATATTGATGTTGCGACTTCAGAACGGATGTTGAAAATTGTTCGTTGACTGCCATTTTCAAAATGGCCGCCAAAAAAGGCGGGAAATTTCAACATTGTCTGATTTCAATGAAATTTGGTTTCCAAATAGGCATTGATGTTGCGACTTCAGAACTGATGTTGAAAATTGTTCGTTGACCGCCATTTTCAAATTGGATGTCAAAAAAGGAGGGAAGTTTCAGCATTGTCCGATTCCAATGAATTTTGGTTTCCAAATAGGTATTGATATCGCAACTTCAAAACTGATGTTAAAAAATATTGGTTGACCCCCCTTTTCAAAATGGCCACCAAAAAAGGCAGGAAAATTCAACATTGTCTGATTTCAATGAAATTTGGTTTCCAAGTGGATATTGATATCACTACTTCAAAACTGGTGTTGAAAATTGTTCGTTGACCAACATTTTCAAAATGGCCGCCAGAAAAGGCGGTAATATTCAATATTGTCGGATTTCAATGAAATTTGGTTTGCAAATAGGCATTGATGTTGGAACTTCAAAACTTCTCTTGAAAATTGTTCGCTAACGCCCATTTTCAAAATGGTTGCCAAAAAAGCATAGATGCCAACCCTTACGGATTCTCCGTAATTTTCACGGATTTGGGGTCAAAATTAAGGCATTACGCTCATTAGTCAAATCGTTACGGATTTTCAATCGCCACTGTTCAAGTTTGGAAAACGGGGATTTCTTTCTTTGCCGTTTGGTACCATTTTTCTAAATTACAAACGTATGTTGCTTTTGGGTTTCTCGTACCTTTTCCATGTGGATTGTTAAAGTAGACTTATTTGAAAGTTGCCAACCTTGTCGCAACACAGTTTGATAGGCCGTCTGCCCGGCTGTCTGCCACAAAAAAGTAATCGAAAGGCTAACGTTTTCGTGCAGAATATTCCATAGAATGGCATTGAATATTTAAATCATCTCGAGTGTAAAGATGAGTTCAAATTATTATGTTGAACACGGCGGTATGAATGTTTAAATAAACGTTTGAAGTGTGTATAATTTCACTACACCAGTTTGTCTATCTGTCTTTGATTTGTCGGGGCTGCAAACCACAAACAATAGAACGTAATAGAATTATTCTATTGGTCACAACAGATCTATAATGCATGATTTTTTAACATTACATTACATATACAATATTTCAAGATATTCTGTAATTTGCACATATTTTTTTCAACCACTCACTGATATAGATTCAATAAATAGAAATATTTTTATACGACCGCAAAAATTTTGCGGTCGTATTATGGTATGGCGCTGGCGTCCGTGTCTGTGGACAGCATAACTTTGGTTCTAGTGAACGGATTGTTATCAAATTTTAGTATGATGTTTGTTGGCACAGGGTTAAGCCCGGGTTTCAATTTTGTGTTGACTGCCCCAACCGTTTTTGAAAAAGAGGCAAAAAAGGGGGCAAAAAGGGGTTAAATTAGGTATTTTCGTGTCTGTGGACAACATAACTTTGGTTCTAGTTGACGGATTGTTTTCAAATTTTAGTATGATGTTTCTTGGAACATTCTTGAGAAATCCTTGTTTTGTTTAGTTTTTGGCCCCACCCATTTCAGAATTGGGGGCCAAAAAAGGGTTAAATTGGTAGTTTTCACATATTTGACTGTTGAATCTTTGTTATTTATTGGATTTTGATGGGGTTTCTTTCATTGTCCTCCTTAGAAAATTTCCAATCTGGAGTATGGCAACGGATTTCACGTGGCATGTACCGTTCACGAGATAAATGGGGCCCAAAAGGGGCGAATTTCAAAAATTTCAATTTTTTATATTTAGTCCGATTTTGATGGAGTTTTTGCTATGGATTCCTTATGAAAAATAAAATAGTGCTGCACCACAAGATTTTTGATAATTTGTTTCCTATGAGGCCCGAACGGGGCCAAAATTGCAAATTTGCATATTACCTAAAATTTTTATTTTTCATCGGATTTCAATGGGATTTTTTTCTTTAGATTCCTCTCATTGTAAGCTGTCAGTAGTATGCCATCAGATTTTAGGTAGCTCTTACCTTTTCCAAGCTACAAGGGGTCAAAGGGGCCAAAATTGCAGTTTTTCTAAATATGTCAAATCTTTATTGATGGGATTTTTTTCTTTGGATTCCTCTTGATCTAAGCTTTCAGTAGTATGCCAACGGATTTGGTGTAGCTCTTACTGTTTCCTAGCTACAAAGGGTCAAAGGGGCCAAAATTTCAATTTTTCTAAATATGTCAAATCTTTATTTTCATCAGATTTGGATGGGATTTTTTTCTTTGGATTCCTCTTGATCTAATCTTTCAGTAGTATGGTAACGGATTTAGTGTAGTTCTTACCGTTCCTGAGCTACAAGGGGTCAAAGGGGCCAAAATTGCAATTTTTCTAAAAATGTCAAATCCTTATTTTTCATCAGATTTCGATGGAATTTTTTTCTATGGATTTGTATGGATGTAAAGTTTTAGTTGATAGTAACATATTTTGCATAGCTCTAACATTTTTTTTATCAATAAGGGATCAAAAGGGTTGATTTTCTCCCTAGTTTGTTTCCAGCTTCTATTGGTGTCCATCTAATTATTGTGTCAAGCTGTTTACTGTGTCCACATTCGCTTTAAACTACTTTTGTTGAAATTTCAGTGGTCGACATGCTGTGGTCGTATCATGCTGTGCTCGGCGTAGCCCTTTATTTGATGATTACTGAGAGGAAACCACAATTACTGAAAATTCAGTTGATGGTTACTGATTGAGGCAGAAAAGGGTTGGCATCTATGAAAAAGGCGGGAAAATTCAACATTGTCCGATTTCAATGAAATTTGGTTTCCAAATAGATATTGATGTTGCAACTTCTAAACCGATGTTGAAAATTGTTCGTTGACCCCCATTTACAAAATGATGTCTCTATCGACTTCAAAACTGGTGTCGAAAGTGGTCCTAAGCAAGAACGTTTTTTGTCAAAAAAGTCCAACAAAGAAATATAGTAAAACATTATCAGACTTTAAATACAGTTCAGCTACCAAAGTTTGAGAGACTGAAGATCAACTGTATAACTTACAATGTTAGCTTGATTGTGGCAACTGAAAACCAGGTGAGCGATACAGGCTCCCGGGAGCCTCTGGTTTTCTGTGGGAAGTATATGATACATGTAAATTTAACTTGGTTTCCTGGAAATAATAAGTTTTTTTAGATGCTGTAATTATTTCTAATCTTTGTTCAACATATCTCATTGCCATGTTTTGTACATTTCTAAGAAAAAGTGCTAATCTTTGTGAATTTGTGTGAATATTATTATCCTTAAAATGAGTTATTTCCCTTCATTAGACATTTCAAGGCATTAATATGTGTTCAGTTTCATAATCAATGCTGGTATTTAATATGTCATCAATTTTCAAAAATTGAAGGCTGATTAAAATGTCTGATGTGACAGAATAGAACTCGCAACTTCATCATTTTGTAGTAACATCTCCGCTGTCAACTGGTTAATAATGTAGAAATTAAGTTTGCATAATGACAATACAGCTTTATAAACTTCCTCTTAATCAATATGATATTATCTGATTTTATCATGGCTTTAAATGTGTACACCAAAAATCTTCTGAAGTGCTGAAATTTTAGTTATCTTAAAATTTAATATGTGGTTTTTGTGCAATTGTATAATTTATCATCTTTTTAAATTTATTTTGACAACCTTCTCTGACATATAAGATTATTGAAAATAATTTGTATTAAGTTTCATTTAACTTGGTAACATAACATAAATTTTATTAACATTTGTTAATGAATATAGGATTGAAAGTTGTATATTTAACACATTTTAAACAATTAAAAAAAAAATCTGAAGTTAGGTGAACAAAATTACATTTATGTTCAAATTGATATTTTTGTAACAATGAGTAACTGCTGGAAATCACATTCACAGTGGAATTATACTTGATTTTTACCAGAACACAATCATTTTATTGTACCACATATTTGTAAAACTCCTGATCTGAAGAATGCATTTTAGTATTTAAGTAGAGAGAACTTGTTAAATGTATTTAAGTAGAGAGAACTTGTTAAGGATGATTGACCATATGGTATAAATATCATGTATAGATATGCTCGTATTTATGATTTTTATATTTTGTTCCACAGCCTGTTACAGGTTTAAACATAGTTAATGCTTTTATCACAAATTTTTACATTTACTTATTGTACATACATTTTGTCAGAATTAAACGTATTGTTGATATGACTCAGATTTCTATTATAAAACAGACCTTGATAGCTAAAACATATCAAAATGGTTATTTAGCTTTTGCCAACACTTTCTGTCAGTCAGAAAAGATCTTTTCCTCCAAAACTACTAGGCCAATTGGAACCAAACTCTGTGCTTTAACCAAGATGGTGTCCAGCAGGGAACATAGTTTTAACATTGGACCTTATGGGAAATACTTTCAGAGATCTTCTCCTCTGAAACTGCTAAGCAATTGGAACCAAACTTTGCCACAGTAGTCCTTAGATGGTGCCCTTCAAAAAAGGTGTTTTTCAGGTATGGGCTATATCCAAGATGGTCCCAGCGGGGAGCATAGTTTTGACATTGGGCGTTATGGGAAAACACATTCAAAGATCTCCTCTGAAATTGTTGAGCCAATTGGAACCAAAATTGGTTACAATAGTTTTTCGGTAAGATGGTCCCAGCGGGGAGCATAGTTTTGACATTGGGCGCTATGGGAAAACACATTCAAAGATCTCCTCTGAAATTGTTGAGCCAATTGGAACCAAAATTGGTTACAATAGTTTTTCGGTAGTCCAATGCAAAAAAGATATTTATCAGGTCAGTGCTATATCAAAGATGGCTGCCAGCTGTGGAACATAGATTTAAGATTTAACCATATGGGAAAACACATTCAAAGATCTTCTCCTTTCAAACTGTTGACCTAATTTGATCCAGACTTTGCCACAACAGACTTTATGTAGATCCTTGAAAAAATGTGTTTTTAAGACAGCACTATATCAAAAATGGCCACCAGAGGGAACATAGTTTTGACATTGGATCCTATGGGAAAACACATTCAAATGCCCTCTCCTCTGAAACTGCTGAGCCAATTGGAACTTAAGTTGGCCACAATGGTTTATAGCTGGTTCTTTGCAAAAAATGTATTTTTGGGTCCGGTGCTATATTCAAGATGGCCGCCAGATAGAACATAGTTTTGACATTGGCCCCTATGTGAAAACAAAGATTTTCTCAGCGACGGCTTAACCAAACTTGGCTGCAATAGTCCTTGGATGGTTGCCTGCAGAAAAGGGAACCAAGCTTTGACCCAAGGGAAACACATTCAAAGGCCTTGTCCTCTGAGATCACTAGGAAAAGAAGACCCATAGTTTAATTCAGATCCTTTAACAAAATCTGTCTGTGTTAGCCAAGGTCCAGGCAAGCAATACAGGCTCTCGAGTGCCTCTTGTTTGAGCTGTTGCCATCATTTGGCATATGTCTGTCAAGCATAAATGGTTTGCCTTTCTGTCATATTTTTTATTTTGATTATCTTTCCTGAAACTATGAAGCAAATATAACCCTGTCTTTATCATCTTCAGCATTTGTTGTATGATAGATTGTCCATGAAAAATACCCAATTCAACCAAGAAGCTTTTTGCTTTGAATTTTCTCAGACAAATAAACTAGATTTAATTGAAATTTTATGCAAGATGGGAAGTTTTCCCAATTACTTGGATGACCAGTTAGAATCTTTTAAGAGGCTGAGCCATTGGGTTGAATCTGAGCCTAATAAAGTACTGGTAGTATGTTCGCCTTTGGTGGATGTCTTCCATTTGGTAGACTCACCAGCAGTAATATTGAAAGGGTGACTTTCTACTGTTTTGCAATTGTGTTGGTAGTATTTATTCTAGCAATTTATTTAAAAAATGATGTGTTTTGAAGTAGTTTATTGGGTTCACATCATATATAAATGAATACCAAAGCAAACGGATAAAAAAGGGAAATTCCAAAAACACCGCAGTTCAGTTATAACACAAATAGAGACAATATGACAAAGACAAATGAACTAGAACGCCACAAAACTAAAACACTAGAAGAGTGAACCCACAAAAACTAGAGTTATCATAAGGTGCTCCAAAGGGTAGGCATGGTTACTCCACTTATGGCACCGTCATACTGCCAGTGATAAGCCCGGTTCTAGTGGGCATTTTAGCAGCGAGCACCCCTTGACCCATCTTTCAGAATTAGGTATATTCTCTCCTTTCAAGATTGTGGGCATGGAGTTAAAAGTCTACCTGTAATGGGTTTTATTCATATGTTAACTAAACTTTAGGGAAACGGGACAGATAAAGGGGAGGTTTGGGTACCCATAAACCGGTTTAACCCTACCGCTGGCCTTTGCTAGTGCCGGTACCAAGTCCTGCTGTCCCGAGTTCCTATCGTTGTTTACGTTTGTCTGTTGTCTAATTTGTGTTTTTCCTGTGTAGTTCCCTAGCAGATTATGGCATGTAATTATAATTTTCAGCCATTTTAGGCGTTTCCTGTTGTCTCTTTTATTTCTTTTCTCATAGCTTGTGTTTGTCAGTTCGGTAATGAAATCGGGAACTACTCAAATATGCAATACAGAAACATATGACCGTAAAACTTTGCAGTGAAAATTGCAACAGTATTTGAATATAATCTTCGTGTTTGTTTAAGATTTTGGCACAATAAATTGTTGTACAAACTACAAGCAAGACAATGGCAAATGATTGTCAAATGTAGACGCTGCATGCAAGAATATAGGGTTCAAAAACGGAAGGTTCTTTTTTTTTTTTTTTGAAAGTCGACAAGTTTTGTTAGTTCACCTGGATACAGCCATAGTGAGCTTTTGTCATCACTTTTCGTCTGTCGTCTGTCCGGCGTAAACTTTTCATTCAAAGATCTCCTCTGAAAGTACTCGGCCAATTGAAACCAAACTTGGCCACAATAGTCCTTAGATGGTCTGGTCCCCTACAAAAAAAGTTGTTTTTCAGATCCGTGCTATATCCTAGATGGCCGCCAGCGGGGATCATAGTTTTAACATTGGACCCTATGGGAAAACATGTTCAAAGATCTTCTCCTCTGAAACTGCTGAGCCAATTGGAACCAAACTTTGTCACAATAGTCCTTAGATGATCCCCTGCAAAAAAGTAGTTTTTCAGATCCTCGCTATATCCAAGATGGCCACCAGCGGGGATCATAGTTTTAACATTTGACCCTATGGGAAAACACATTCAAAAATCATCCCCTCTGAAACTACTGGGCCAATTGAAATCAAACTTGACCATAATAGTCCTTTGATGGTCCCCTGCAAAAAAGTTGTTTTTCAGATCCGCGCTCTATCCAAGATGGTCGCCAGCAGGGATCATAGTTTTAACATTAGACCCTATGGGAAAATATCAAATATCTTCTTCTCTGAAACTACTTGAACAATTGAAACCAATCTTGGCCACAATAGTCCTTAGATAGTCCCCTGCAAAAAATTGTTTTTCAGATCCGCGCTATATCCAAGATGGCCGCCAGTGGGAATCATAGTTTTAACATTTGACCCTATGGGAAAACACATTCAAAGATCTTCTCCTCTGAAACTGCTGAGCCAATTGGAACCAAACTTGACCATAATAGTCCTTAGATGGTCCTCTGAAAAAAAAATGTTTTTCAGATCTGCGCTATATCCAAGATGGCCGCCAGCGCGGATCATAGTTTTAACATTGGACCCTATAGGAAAACACATTCAAAGATCTTCTCCTCTGAAACTACTGGGCCAATTGAATCCAAACTTGGCCACAATAGGTTTTAGGATTAACCCTAACCCTAACCCTAACCCAAAAAGGTTGTTTTTTTCAGATCCGTGCTATATTCAAGTTGGCCGCCAGCGGGGATCATAGTTTTTTACATTGCACCATATGGGAAAATACATTCAAAGATCTTCTTCTCTGAAACTGCTGAGCCAATTGGAACCGTATTTGGCGCGCTTTATTTAAGGTGGCCACCAGCAGGGAACATTGGACCTATTGGAAAACACATTCAAAGATCTTCTTCTCTGAAACTGCTTAGAAAATAGTTTAACTTGAGATAATATAACATCAATGTCTTAAACAAATGTGAAAATGATGCCTTTAAAATATTGGAATTATTTTAACTGTATATGTCAGCCATGGCCCAGGTGAGCTATACAGTCTCTTGAGAGCCTCTTGTTTATAATAAACAGCAGTCATCCAAGTATCTTTGTGACCACTGTACTGTTAGAGGCAATGGCTAAATTTAAAGGACTGTTGTGACTGAAAATTATTTCGAATTGCCTAGTTGTCCAAGAGTAGTATATCTTGGGAGTCAAATGTTCCCGGGGGCCTGGGTGGCCGAGTGGTTACGGTAGTTCTACTACCTATATAACCACTGTTGTCTATTACCACTGCGATGTGAGTTCGGCCCCGCTTTGCACATTTCAAAAAGGGTTCAACTCGACTTACAATCGTAAGTGATAAGGTATGTCAGTTACCTGCCAAAGGTCGGTGGTTCTCTCAGGGCACTCCGGCTTCCCCCATCACTAAAACTGACTGTCATGAGAGTTGAAATACTGCTAAAAATGACGTTAAACCCCAGATCAATCAATTAGTCAAATGTTCTCTGATTGTAGCTATCTTGGATAAAAGACAAATCAAATTTGTTTGAAGTGAATAAACCAGGCATAGTTTTCTTAGTTTTTGTTTCACTTTAGTGCATATAGCCGAAAATAGAAAGGTGACCCATCCATTTGGCGATTCAACGCACCTGTCTGCCCTTTCAAATTTGTATATGGAGTAATAAAGAGAGTAACACTTAAGAGAGTAACACTTAAAGATAAATTTGAAGGAAAAGACTGCTTTCACTTGGGTAATTATCATTTTCCAGGAACGAAGTTAAATTTGTTAGTCATACAAAAGACTACCTTCAAATAATGTTACTACTCCCCTTTGAGTCGTTGTCTCTTTGACACATTCCCCGTTTCCCTTCTTTTTTTCTATTTATAACACGGGTCCTATTAACCATGAATATGTTTAGGGGATATGTATCATAATTGGCGTAACTCACAACATAACTTCTCTTTTGAAATATATTATGTATAAATCAAACAAATAAAGAATTGCTATAGTACTGGCAATTAAAGCAGAATAAATTAAGGCGTTGTGATATAAAGTTTATTAAAAATTACACTTTCTACCGTTTATCATGAAACCAGAGAAACTAGTACGGATGTAATTATCACTCTCCAGTAAGTTGCCGCCATGAAGCTCTCCAATTCTTACTTGAACTTTATCATCTTTGTTCACCAACACTGGAGTAGCTGTGGTAGCGACTGCCCTGTCAACATGATCCATCGAGTCTGCCCAACTGATGTCCTTTACCTGGCCATTCACAGTCAGTTCGATACAAGAGTGTGACTTATCGAGTGATCCCGTTGTAACAGTAAACACAAATAATCCACTTCTTGGTACGTTAAATATTCCAGTTGCCGCATCGTAGCCATTACCAATATTCAGGTCAACAGTGTCATATTTGATGGTTGTGTGCTTACTAACGGAGTTCAGAGGAAGATTTTTAGACAGATAAGCATAGAAGGCGACAGCTTGTCCGTCTTTTTTCAAATCTGTAAAATATAAATGAAGCAGATTGAATCAGGTTAAAATGTGCATTTTAGAAGGAGATTAAGTCAAAAATGATTATTTATCCTACCTCCAATGAGGTCTTGTGTTGATGATTTTGTCCATCTTTATTTTTAGTGGTGGCAAAGGAAAGTTTCCACGACCTTTACAATTTCACCACATGATCGAATTGACCAGTTTAACTTATGAAAATATGTCTTAAAACATTAGGCAACGATTACCGCTTAATTTCCAATCCCATTCTAGTTGTTCCCAAAACATAAGGCAACGATTAAGCTTTATTTCAAATCCTATTCTAGCTGTTCCCAAAACATAAGGCAACGATTAACGCTTAATTTCCAATTCCATTCTAGCTGTTCCCAAAACATAAGGCAACGATTAAGCTTAATTTCCAATCCCATTCTAGCTGTTCCCAAAACATAAGGCAACTATTAAGCTAAATTTCCAATCCCATTCTAGCTGTTCCCAAAACATAAGGCAACGATTAACGCTTAATTTCCAATCCTATTGTAGCTGTTCCCAAAACATAAGGCAACGATTAAGTTTATTTCCAATCCCATTCTAGCTGTTCCCAAAACATAAGGCAACGATTAAGCTTAATTTCCAATCCCATTCTAGCTGTTCCCAAAACATAAGGCAACGAGTAAGCTTAATTTCCAATCCCATTCTAGCTGTTCCCAAAACATAAGGCAACGATTAACGCTTAATTTCCAATCCCATTCTAGCTGTTCCCTAAACATAAGGCAACGATTAAGCTTAATTTCCAATCCCATTCTAGCTGTTCCCAAAACATAAGGCAACGATTAACGCTTAATTTCCAATCCAATTCTAGCTGTTCCCAAAACATAAGGCAACGATTAACACTCATTTCCAATCCCATTCTAGCTGTTCCCAAAACATAAGGCAACGATTAACGCTAACTTCCAATCCCATTCTAGCTGTTCCCAAAACATAAGGCAAAGATTAAACTTAATTTCCAATCCCATTCTAGCTGTTCCAAAAACATAAGGCAACGATTAACGCTAATTTCCAATCCCATTCTAGCTGTTCCAAAAACGTAAGGCAATGATTAAGCTTAATTTCCAATCCCATTCTAGCTGTTCCAAAAACAATTTATCATTACAGCTTTTTTCCAACTCTTGCCGTTCTGTCAAGACATAAAGCAATGATTAATTATTTCTTTTCTATTCTCATTCTAGCCGCTATCAGAACAATAAATCATTCTGACTAAACCCTGGATTGACTCACTGGTATTGTGACGGGTGCTGTGAGCGGAGCAGGACATGTCTACCCTTCCGGAGCACCTGATGTCACTTTCGTTTTTTATGGGAGTTAATACTGTAAATGAAGAAATAAAAATATATGTTGTGCAATGGTCATAAATTAACGTTAAAGAACAAAGTAAAAATGGTAGGCCATAATTAAAAAGTAAAAATACACCAAAATGTATTATGGGGATAATAACAAAGTTTCCTAACAGAATTGTCAAGAGCCAAAGTGCATAGGGCATAAAGACAGGGCAGGTAGAAAAATTGTCGACCGCAATGACAAAACAACTAAAATATCGAAAAGAAATAGAACGTTGGGCACTCTACTTTCTGTTCCTTTTCAATATTTTTAGTTGTTTTTTAATTAGTACATTTTGTGTTTTTTTTAGCATTTTTTGTGGCTTACCATACTATTTTTACTTTGTTCATACTGTAAATGCTTTAGATGTTGGTGTTGACTTGTGTATCACTGTAAAATTTTAATGTTCAAATACTATAAAGATTTTTAAAAAAGGCTTTTCAAATTGCTTACTTTGGTACTGTTTTTGGGATAGAGAAGTCACATTGTACCTTTGATTTTATTTGGTTTGTTTAAGGTTAAGGAAAGGGCATTAAAAAATTAACCACCAAAGAGGTCTTCAAAAACAATACAATGTATATGCCTCAATGATTGTGTGACGGGTGTCTTCAGCGGGACAGGACATTCTTACCCTTCCGGGTCACATGATGTAACTCCCGGTTTAAATGGGAGTTCACACTTTAAGTGCCTTAGTTAAGAACTTTGTTGCTCTCAATCTTGCCGTTCTCGCAAGATGTAAAACAGCTATTAATTTTCCATATGTTTCTCACTCTAGCTGTTCTCATAGAATACATTTATGAAGGATTTAATGGAAAATGTTAAATCCCGTCAATTTTCTTAAACACAATATCTCAAATCATTCCACACAGTATTCCTCATGATAAATCACGAATCAAACGTATCATTCAAAAAGCCTTTGCCAATTAAAAAAATGTGTTGTATTAGCTTATGAATTCACATATTTTGGTGTACCGGTGGGCACTGGTTGTGCTCCTCTGCTCGCGGACTTGTTTTTGAAGTCTTGCGAGACTGATTTTCTTCGGGGACTCGTGGGATCATAGGATAGGATGTTGAATCCTTCGATCTCACGCGTGGATACATTGGTGGCGTTTTTTCCCGTGGGTGGCGCATCTATGGATGGATCCCGCTGATGTATCATCCAAAGATGGAGATGAGGGAGGGGACGGGATTCTTTTTTACTTGATACTGGGGTGATTATTTCTTTTAACTGTGTACGACCTTTCGATAGCAATTGTTGTTGACCTTCTACCAGACAATCATGCAAGGGAAGGGGAGGTTTGGCGTGACATAAAATTGGTTAAACCCAACATTTCTTATGAAATGCCTGTACTACGTCAAGACCATTGCAGTCGAAAATTGCGAGAAAACTTGGCATAATCAAATAGTGAGATGTGGGTACTATAAACAATGGTTAGAATAAAATTTAAAAATTAAAAAAAAATAAAATCCCAAAATTTGACTGTATTTGATAGTGAGTCCATACGAGAAATTCTCTAAAGAACTGAAATATATAGAGACCTTTGTATGGAATCGCAATGAAGGAGAGACAAACTCCAGTCTTAAATTGCAATGAAAGAATATGGATTAAATTTACACTATATCCCTTTATTGTTATGGAGTAAATTTACATCACACAAAGTCTCTACAACTACATTTTTCTGTGCATTTTAAATGTAAGCAATGGAACACCAGTTTTTGTTGTTCTTTATTTTGAAGTCACCATGAGACTTCCAACAATCAGCTTTGCTATTACCTCAGCGCATTTTTTTACTTCCGTGCATTGTGATTGTCTCATTTTTTTCTGTGTTCTCGTTTTTTTTTGTTTGTTTTTTGTTTTTGTTTTTGTTTTTTTTTTTTTTGCTATGTCTCTGGATTTTTATTTTTGGAACAACCACATTCCTTGCTCCTTCAGTAATCTATTGCCGTTACCTCATAGTAAGTTCAAGACGGCCTCTAGGGCCGGTTGCAGCGGAACTCACTGCTGAATTTCGAAGAACGTTACATCCATGTTGTTTTAAACGTGGATGCAGGGTGGTCAACAAACATAAAATTAACTGGCAAAGTGTTCTTACAACCGCTGTCCTAGTTGCCAGACAAAAAGACTCATAGAAGGCATCCGGATTTCCTAACATTTGAACTACCACAGGGCACTCATCGAGTCAACTGCAAGACAACTTAGCATAATAAATAACAAAAAAAAAAAACGAAGTTACTGTAAATTTAGTTTCTGTTTATGCACATTTCGACAACTTATATCTCTTCAGTGCAGATAGTGAGAAGTGAGCACAATAAACAGAATGTCTATTTTGAGTCAGTGTTACACTTACCTGCTATTTCTCTTGCATTGGTCGCAATGTCTTCTTTGATTTCATTGATGACTGATGTAAACTCAGAACATTCACTCAGGCAAACATCACAGATTGTCTTCTTGGAATTGATTCCCAGAAAGCATAATACAAGTAGAGATACATATAAAACAAACATGCTGTCTTTGGTCGGTCAAGACCTATGTATATGTTATAGTTTAATTAAAGGAAACAGTGGGGAAATGACTCAACATTACAGTTATTCACCTAATCAAATGTTGTGACTGAACTTTTACACCATTGTGACTGAGTATTTGCTAACTCTTAGAAATTTCAGTAATGGTTTGGTGTTAAACCTTTCATTAAAACTGATATATGTAAAAAAAGTCCTAAAGTTTATACAGAAGCGTAACAATGGAGTAAGATGGTCCAAATAGCGACATCAGTTAAATAAATCAGAGAAAAAATAGATGTGAGATGTAATCAAATGCATTCTTGATAGTATATATAAAAATATATTCCCGAACTTATTTTTCCATCAGCAGTTTTCGAAAATACCAACATCTTGACTGACCATTTAGATACAGGCTATTTAGGGAAAATAATATCTCATTCAATGAAGAGATTAATGGGCGTAAAATATCATAGGTGTAGCCGCTACAATTTGAGCTAGGGGCCTTCTTGAACTTACTATGAGGTATGAGCAAAGCTCATTGTTTAAGGCTTTATGGTCACTTCAAGAAAAAAAAAACAACAATAAAAGCGCTGTTCAATTGCTTGGTTTAAGCATGTATTTGTAGACACTTTGCCACATATGCATTTACTCCATATCCTTTCATGGTTTCTTGTCAACAATATACTTCGTATGTTTACAGAATAAATTCTAATTATGAAGGGGTTATTACAAAATTATCAAAAAAAGTTGTCAAGAGTCTTGACTAGGTACAAGTATTTCAAATGAACCAGTTTAATGGCTCGACAAACCTCCCCTTCCATTGTGATAGTGTCCGGTAGCAACTCAACAGCAATTGCTATTGAAAGGTCGTAGACAATAAGAAATGATCATCCCAGTATTAAGTAAAAGCATCTTGGATCGCAGTTCGGACCGAAACTTCACATTTTTTCCACAAGAAACTGATAATCTATTAAAGAACTTACTCAATGATCGTATCAAACGGAATTTTATTAATTCTTATTTAAAAGGCGGTCACGAAAACTGTTTCTAATTAGAACTTCAAGTTTGTATAATTTGTGCTAGATCTGGCGAAACGAATCAATTGTGAAACATGGAGAAGTTGGAATATTACTGTCCATGTTGGGGAAAGTAAAAATTTTGAAATTAAAATTATAACATATATCATTTTATTAAATTTTCCTTTCATTGTTTATATGTCTTTGAAAGAGGAGAAAAGATTCGCGCAATTCGAAAAAAAATATATGAAAAAGTCAATTGATACAGAACTACTAACTATAAATAATGTTTGTATTTTAGATAAATATTAACACCTAAGAAAGATATTATACGCAAATTGTGTGATCCAGACATATCGGAAACGACATCTTGTGTACTTCTTATCTGGATTTACTCCATATCCTCTCATTGTTTGTTTAAAAGGAAGGATATCATTACATAAGGATTATGTTACAATGATAAATATCCAACTAAAAATAAAGAAAGAAAACATTGCGTTATACATATGCCTGCAGAGTTTTAAACATTTGAAAATTTATTTAACGATATTGTTTAGTTTTAGATAGCTTTAGCGGGAAATTTCTCCAGACTTGTTCTATCTCTAGTCGAAAGCAGAACAAATGTGTCACCATCATGAAGGAAATGTGAAAACTGGATAGAAATTAGAGAAAACAATATCTATCTATTCTAATAACGTTGGATAAATCATTATTGCATCATACATACTAAATGAAAACCAAATTTCCTATGAGATTGAAGATGGACCTAATAAACCTAATAAACTATCATGATTTAAAATTTTTGCATTTTAATTTTATATTCCAAATGGTATTCTTTTCAACTGTTAATAGTGTCCACCTCTCATGATTTTATTTTGGAGCAACTTCGGTATTTTGTTATTAATTTTGCCAAGTTTTCTTGCAATCAACTCGATGGGTGAGCTGTGATTGTGATTTTCTTCTCTCTTGGTCTTTTTGTAGGGCCACGAATAACAGCGATTGCAAGAACACCTTTTCAATTAAATTTGTGTTGTTTGGGGAAAATTTCATGGATGTAGCGTTACTCGACATTCCCCCCAAACCGGTGCTAGGAACGACCTTTTACTTATACGATATGGTATAAGAGGATTATATTATACAAAATTATATATTTGAAGGTTTCACGATGACTTCAAAATGAATGACAACAATAAAAGCGTTGTTTCATTGCTTGGTTTTGCTATTTATTTGTAAAGATTTTGTCTCAAGGTGTATTTACTCCATACCATTTTATTCCGCTTCCTGTAAAGACATACAAAATATAGAAACTAAATAAAGCAAACAGTGATTCTAAGTTCTTCACTTTTATGGACCTATCGTCATTGACTCTGGTAAAATAAAAACTAACATTTAAGATGAAATTGATGATTTTGATTTTATTTTTACTAATTTACCTTTCCCTTTACGGCGATGTGTTCCTCTAGCTTTATCAATAGGGATGTATGCATTTCATCTGATACAATTCACAAGCTTTTGTTCTACTCTTGACGTCTTTAATGAATGTTAACTTATTATCACATCCAAACTTATTTCATAAATTATCAAATATGTATAAAAAATTAATAGAAGATATGAACAATGGCGCGACTCCCAAACAGCTTATTACTGAAAGTGTGTCTCATCATTGTTTTTACGACCATGTTGTTGACAAATGAAAAAAATCAAAGAAAAAACTGGGATATAACTGACATTAATGAAATAGGTGATTTTCTTAGCAGGATATTCTGCATGAATTGGCGTTTGGATTTTAATGAATACAAGATTTTGCACGTATACTAGCTTCTCACTGAAACTTTCGATGTCTTATGAAAAGCATGACGATTCGTTACCAAAACCTTCGAGAATTGAGTATAATTTGTCCTTTGCAGTACAACAGTAGATTATCAGCAAGCACTTCTTGAACAATCTTTGTAAATGATATATAGATAATAGTGTTGCACACAGCTCTATATTATATGAATGATAATGTGATGTTAAGGTGAGCTGTAAAGGTAGAATGTATGATTCCGAATGCCAACAGTAATAAAATCATCTTGTTAATGGTGAATAAAAGGATATGGAGTAAATGCACATGAGACAAAGTCTTTACAAATACATGGTAAAAAACAAGCAAAGGAACAACGCTTTTATTGTTGTTCTTCATCTTGAAGTCACCATGAGGCCTTCAACAATGAGCTTTGCTCATACCTCATAGTAAGTTCAAGACGGCCCCTAGCACCAGTTTAAGCGGAATTCTTTGCTAATTGTCGAGCAACGCTACATCCATGTCTTTCTTGGTCATGGGTGCGGGATTGTCAACAAACATCAATTAAACTGGCAAAGTGCTCTTACAATCACTGTCATCCTTTGCCCGACAAAAGCACTAGTGTCTTAAGCTAGTGGACAACTACAACATATAGACAAACACAGGGCACTCATCAAGTCGAATGTAAGAAAACTTGGCGTTATAAAATAGTGAGATGTGGGCACTTAAAACAGATGGTCTGGATTACATTTCGAAATTAATAATAATAAACCTGTTAACATCGGAAAATCCAGCAAGGTCTTCGGCTGGATTTGAACCCCTGCTTGCTATCATCTATGGCAACACCACCTGCACTATGTTCAGCGCCCTAGACCACTTGGCCACCTAGGCTATATAAAAATATAGCTTTTGGTAACCGGGTCATTCCTCCTCGTAGGAAGTCTAGAGTTGTAACCTAGTTCACGATGAATATTAGGTGGGTAGGAAATAGATAGAAGAGGGATAAGGTTGCAACAGCTCTATATTATATTTATGATAATGTGATGTTAAGGTGAGCTGCAAAGGTAGAATGTATGATTCCGAATGCCAACAGTGATGAAAATCATCTTTTTAAACCTGTTAACATCGGAAATCCAGCAAGGTCTTCGGCTGGATTTGAAGGAGGAAGATTTGAAGATTTGGAAGAAGGATAAGGTTGCAACAGGTAAGATACATTGATATATAGATAATAGTGTTGCACACAGCTCTATATCAGCTCTATATTATTTGAACCCCTGCTTGCTGTCATCTAGGGCAACACCGCCTGCACTATGTCCAGCGCCCTAGACCACTCGGCAACCTTATCCTTCTTCTATCTATTTTCTACCCACCTAATGTTCATCGTGTACTAAGTTACATTTCTAGACTTCCTACGAGGAAGAATGAAGCTATATTTTTATATAGCCTAGGTGGCCGAGTGGTCTAGGGCGCTGGACATAGTGCAGGCGGTGTTGCCATAGATGACAACAAGCAGGGGTTCAAACCCAGCCATCATTTGTAAATGATATTTTGTCTCATTCTTTAAGTTTCAAGATAGCGGTCTTTGAGTTAGTTGTCCAAGTTTATTTGGCTTTATTCGTGTATTAATATACCACCTGAAAACGTAATAAAGAAAGGGGATGTTTAGGTGCCCATACACCAGTTTCTCGTGAAGTTCCCTTATGGATTGTGGCCTGTGATTGTAATTTTAAGTAAATGTAGGTGCTTCTTGCTAGTATTGACGTCAAATACTTCAGACGACAGTCAATTGTACATCCACAGTAAGAATACAGATCTTAATGTAGAGTCCAAACAATGGGAAATAGACAAAAAACTCACTCTGATGAAACTCTCAATCTGTGTTGACATGAGCATGATGTTTACTAGCAGGTCGATTGATAAAAAATATGGAAAATATCTCTGTACGACACAAATCTGGCATTTGAAGCACATTGGAAGAATTATTCTGGCCAAAGAAATATGGAATAACAGTGTGTTCATCCCTGGGTTTGCTGGCAGCTAACACTGTTTTTTAAACAACATGAGCTGATAACCTGGCCAGCTTTTACTTCTTGTTAAGACAGGAGGGACATTGCCCACTGAACTAAAACATGAAATTTGGTCTCCGAAGGAAACCAACTCCGACTTTTCCCATGAAATTATCAAAAAAGCATTAAAAGCATTTAAAATGAAAAACAGCCAATCAAAGATTGCGATCCCCCCGCTACCCCTTTTTGGACCCCCTCCCCTTGTTAAAAAAGAAAAGAGTTTTTGAAACTATATTAATCATCGTAACTGTAAAACACCAAAAATATATGGTTGCTAGGTAGAATTCCAAAAAATAATGGGTCTTTGAGAGTTTCAGGAACTTTACCAAAATTATAATAAAAGATTTTTGCAACCTGGCTGTTGAAAATCATCATTTTTACTGTAAGGAATTGAAAGAGATATGGTTGCTAGGTAGAATTCCAAAAGATAATGAGTCTTTGAGAGCTTCAGGAAATTTACCAAACTTAGAATCAAAAATTTTTGCAATCTTACTATGGAAAATGATCACTGATACTATAAGGCATCAAAAAAGATATGGTTGCTAGGTAAAATTCCAAAAAGAAATCAGTCTTTGAGAGTTTCAGAAAATTTACCAAAATTAGAATCAGTCTTTTGCACTGTGATTATTGAAAATGATCTTCACTACCGTAAAGAATTGAAAAAGATATGGTTGCTAGGTAGAATTAAAAAAAACAGTAGGTCTTTAAGAGTTTCAGAAAATTTACCAAAATTGGAATCAAAGATTTTTGCAATCTGACTATTGAAAATCATCATTGAAACTAGAAGGCATAAAAAAGATATGGTTGCTAGGTAAAATTCCAAAAAGTAATGGGTCTTTGAGAGTTTCAGGAAATTTACCAAAATTAGAATCAAAGATTCTTGCTACCTGACAGTTGAAATTCATCCTTATAACTCTAAATAATTGAAAAAGATATGGTTGCTAATTAGAATTCCAAAAAAATAATGGGTCTTTGAGAGTTTCAGGAACTTTACCAAAATAAGAATCAAAGTTTTTTGCAATCTGACCATTGAAAATGATTATTAATTCTAAAAGGCATCAAAAAAGATATGGTTGCTAGGTAAAATTCCAAAACGTAATTGGTCTTTGAGAGGTTCAGGAAATTTACCAAAATAAGAATCAAAGATTCTTGCAATCTGACAGTTTAAATTCATCATTATAACTCTAAATATTTAAAAAAGATATGGTTGCTAGGTAGAATTCCAAAAAATAATGGGTCTTTGAGAGTTTCAGGAACTTTACCAAAATTAGAATCAAAGTTTTTTTGCAATCTGACCATTGAAAATGATCATTAAAACTATAAGGCATCAAAAAAGATAAGGTTGCTAGGTAAAATTCCAAAAAAAAAAAAAAATAATTGGTCTTTGAGGGTTTCAGGAAATTAACCAAAATTAGAATCATGTTTTTGAAATCCTAGTGTTCATACTAGCGGATAACATTAAAAAGTTGCTTAATCATAAAACTTCATGTTGAAATTTCAAAAATTATTAGTCTTTGACATTTTCAGGAAATTTACCACATTTGGCACCGAAGTCTAAATTCCAAAAGCTTAGAACATATTCAAAGAGCAATTCCAATAATTCCTCATGAAAATATAAACCACAAAATCGAAATTATACATAGAGTTCCAGTTGTTCTGACGAGTACTAATTGTTTACCATTTTAGGCCCCTTAAGGGCATGCCCCCAGTGGTCATACCAAAAGTCCGCTATCATCAGTAAATGAGATGCATATAATCGAACTGGCATACAAAGTTTCAGCTTCCAAACATGAATACTTCAGAAAATTTCGCTTATTACTGGATATCTTGAAATACATTTTCGCTCATTTTTCCGCCCTGAGGGCAAATTTCAAAATTCCGAAACCTTCGGCACAGACAACTTTTATAGTGTTACTTATACCCTTATTACAAGGTTTCTGCGATTTAAGGTGTAAGAGAAGTTCCAGCGGAATCGATTTTTTCGTTTTTTGGACCCCTAGAGGCCTTGCCCTGAGGGGTCATACCAAAGTTCCGACACCCTCTGTGAAGTTGCTACATAATATGCGAGTCGATTCCTGAGTTTCAACTTTCTAGCCAAAATGGCCTTGGAAATTTCTTCAATTATTGGATATCGCGAAAAATCGTTTTCGCCCATAGTTTGCCCCTAGGGCGTCTGACCTAAATTCCGAATTAACAGCGCGCTACTTCTGATCATACTCTAGTATGGTGCAGAGTTTCAAATTTGTATCTGTTATAGTTCCAGAGCTATCGGGGAGCATTACAAACGCACGTACGTATGTACGTACATACGTTCGTACGTACGTACATACGGACGGACTGCATAACATAATCTCCCCGCTTTCGCTAAGCGGGGCGATAAAAAATCCAATTTTGATCAAAACGAGACCGAACGCAATAGAAAGTTCAAATCTGACTGGCATATATATAGCAATGAGAAGGGTACTTTTGAAAATTTTTGTGACAACCAAGGAAGGTATTGCTAGACCAAAATGTAATACTTAGAACTGATAACCCTTTGTTAGGACAGAGGTAAATAACAAAGGAGATTGGCATCTGCAGGGTCCAAGAAAGTCGTTCACATATACATGGCTGCAAAGTAAAGCATCCGCTGGGTCCAAGACAGTCGATCACATATACATGGGTGGAGTAAAGCATCCTCTGGGTCCAAGAAAGTCGTTCACATATACATGGGTGAAGTAAAGCTGGAATTGGTATGTTGGTTTCCATTTTTACATATGGAAGCACAATAAGTATTGAGAATTAAAAAAAAACTTATGATTAATCCCATTCTCGAAAAAATTTGGAACTAGGGAAAACATTGAAAATTTTCCTATTGCTACCTTTTAATATGCTTTGGAAAGAATAAATTAAATGATTAGCAGAACGTACTAAAAATTAGACCTCTGTATCTCGGAGTGGAAGCAAGAAGACCTGGACCTACCAAAGAATCGACGACATCCAAGATTCTGGTCAGCTAAAATTTTGTCCAATTTGGAAAATTTGAAGGAGATTAGAAAATTCCTTTGTAAAAATCAATCTTAAAGTCAAGTTTCTAAGGACGATACTGGAATTTCTAAAAACTTCTATGAGATTTTTAAGACGTAACGGCCATTCTTCGCACAACAATCTACTTGGATTGTGTTTCCCAGTGTTTGGTTTTCTTCTGAAATTTACTTGAACCTTTCAGGGGGGGGGTGTTTTTCTCAACACGGAAGTTCCATTTAACTACAGGAACTTCAAAAGTATACAATGTTCTTGTTTGTTGTGATAATGTGAAATTATCAGATGGCATTAAATCAAACACTACGAAGCAACAGGAGCTTTATCAACCCACGGTAAATAATATAATGCTGCAGTAAATTTAGTCCGAGCATATGCCATTTTCGAAAATCTTTGTCTCTTCAGTGTAGATGAAAACAAAACATTGTCAGGACCATAAACCAAAATTTAAAAAATGTGATAGAGAACAAATACCCGAAAAGATCTAGACGGAAAGCCAACAAGAGGCTCTCAAGAGCCTGTATCGCTCACCTGGACCATGGCTGACATAAATAAAAGGCATTTCCAATAGGAAAAACAAAACACAAAATTTAGCAGAATACTTTTTTTCCCTAAAATTATAATGTTCTTGTTTGGTTTTCATGGCAACCGAAAGCTCCACTACCCATTACAACCCATAACAGAACACCATTCAAAAAAATTGGGCAGGGGTTCCCATTATAATCAAGGTAATACATATTGCTGAAATTAAAACATTCAGATCACAATTCAAATAAAAATTCAAAAATTTGGGCAGAAGTTCTAATTGGACTAGTAGTTTCTGAGAAGAAGACCTTTGAATGTATATTCCATAGGGTCCAATGTTAAAACTATGTTCCCGCTGGTGGCCATCTTGGATGAGATACGGACCTGCCAGATACATTTTTTGGAAGGGACCATCTAAGGACCATTGTGACTAAGTTTGGTTATAATTGGACTGGTAGTTTCTGAGAAGAAGATCTTTGAATGTGTTTTTCCATAGGGTCCAATGTTAAAACTATGTTCCCGCTGGCGGTCATCTTGGACGAGGTACAGACCTGCCGGATACCTGTTTTAGAAGGGACCATCTAAGGACCATTGTGGCTTAGTTTAGTTTTAATTGGACTAGTAGTTTCTGAGAAGATCTTTGAATGTTTTTTCCATAGGGTCCAATGTTAAAACTATGTTCCCCGTTGGCAGCCCTCTTGGATTAGGTACGGACCTGCCGGATACCTTTTATGGATGGAACCATCTAAGGACCATTGTGACTAGGTTTGGTTATAATTGGACTGGTAGTTCCTGAGAAGATCTTTGAAAGTCTTTCCCATAGGGTACAATGTTAAAACTATGTTCCCCGCTGGCGGCCATCTAGGATTAGGTACGGACCTGCCGGATACCTTTTTTGGATTGAACCATCTAAGGACAATTGTAACTAAGTTTGGTTATAATTGGACTGGTAGTTTCTGAGAAGAAGATCTTTGAATGTCTCTCCCATAGGGTCCAATGTTAAAACTATGTTCCCCACTGGAGGCCATCTTGGATGAGGTACGGACCTGCCAGATACCTTTTTCGGAAAGGACCATCTAAGGACCATTGTGACTAAGTTTGGTTATAATTGGACTGGTAGTTTCTGACAAGAAGATCTTTGAATGTCTTTTCCATAGGGTCCAATGATAAAGCTATGTTCCCCGCTGGCGGCCATCTTGGATGAGGTACGGAACTGCCGGATACCTCTTTTGGAAGGGACCATCTAAGGACCAGTGTGACTAAGTTTGGTTATAATTGGGCTGGTCGTTTCTGAGAAGAAGATCTTTGAATGTGTTTTTCCATAGGGTCCAATGTTAAAACTATGTTCCCCGCTGGCGGCCATCTTGGATGAGGTACGGACCTGCCGGATACCTTTTTGAAGGGGACCACCCAAGGACTACTGTGACCAAGTTTAGTTCCAATTGGCCCAGTGGTTTCAGAGGAGAAGATCTTTGAATGAAAAGTTTACTCACACGGACGGATGACGGACGGACGGACGGACAACGGACGCCAAGTGATGGCAAAAGCTCACCCTGGCATAGCCAGGTGAGCTAAAAAAAACCAGCTAAGGACAGAGCTATGCACCAGGGAGATACTCCTTAGTTTCAACTCTGAAATTCTTTAATTTTTCCATAAAATGAACCAAAGCAAAAAGAAACAGATGGTGACAAGTCATCTTCAACAGAGCCAAGGGCCCAAGAAGAGTTCCTCTGAATATTATCAGAATATTATCAAAATTGGGCTGAACCTTTTATCGGGTAAAAGTGCTTTTCGTTGTCCAATTTGCATAACCTTACCATGCAAACGTACGATTATGTCCCATTTACATTCACAATTTATCCCTTTATTTATCCATATGATGAGACATATTCGTTTTGGCAACACTCTTTATCAACATGTCCTAGGTATTCCCATGGATACAAATTGTGCACCTCTAATTGCAGATCTCTTTCTTTAATGTTACGAACGACACTTCATGAAAAAAACTTCAAAACGGAACCATACAAAACAGTGATAAACTCATTTCTATTTTCAATGATAACAGCAGGTATATTGACAATATCCTCTCTATTGGCAATCCCCAGTTTTTAGATTCTGTAGACATCATTTACTCACAAGAACTGCAATTAAATATAGCTAGCAATGATTCCAAATACTGTCCTTTTCTGGATCTAACTATAATTATTGACTCTAGCAAAATAAAAACTGAAATATATGATGGGAGTTAACCCGAATAATTCAGTCGTTATATTCCACTCACTACGATCGCCCCATTAAAGGTGATCAGCCGCTAGAGGGTGCAGAATTATTCGAGTTAGATTGGAGTAATAATAAAATTACCGAACAGATAAAAGGTATAATTTTGACTTCATCATTTCTAATTTCCCTTTTCTTGATGGCGACATTCCTCTACCTCCATCCTACGGCGTGTATTTTTCTCAACTGGAACGATTCGCACGGGTTTGTTCTATTTTTTGACGATTTTAATGAACATTTCTATCACAGCAACACTTTTACAACAGGGTTACGGATTTCATAAGTTGTTGAATACATTTAATAAGTTTTATAATAAATATGAACATTTGATATCTAAATATGGCGTTACTCGCAAACATCTTATTACTCAGGTGCTTCTAATATTCTCTTTACCGGAAATGTCAAAAAATGCCAGAAACTTATTAAACAAGTGTAGACACAGAAATGTCTCGCCTGTCTATGCAAATCTTTACAAAAATAGTTAGTCATGGCTTCATGACAGGCGCCAGATTGGCATGTGCACACCTAGATGTAACAATAGACCAAATATAATGCCTGTAAGTGTTCTAGTTATAGAGCAATCATCAAAGTCAATGAACCATGAAATTGATGTCAAGGCTACATGACAGGTGTCAGACTGGCATGCACCCACCTAGATGTAGCTGTAGACCAAATATGATGACTCTAGGTATCATAGCTAAGAGAAATGTTTTAAAGTAAAGAAATGTTCAGAGTCAATGAACCATGAAATTGAGGTCACGGCTACATGACAGGTGTCAGCTAGACTGGCATGTGCCTACCTTGATGTAGCATTAGACAAAATATGATGCCTATAAGTGTTCTAGTTAAAGAGAAATGATCAAAGTCAATGAACCATGAAATTGAGGTCAATGCTACATGGCAGGTGTCAGACTGGCATGCACCCACCTAGATGTAGCAATAGACCAAATTTGATGACTCTAGGTATCATAGCTACTGAGAAATAAGTGTTAAAGAAAAGAAATGTTAAAAGTCAATGAACCATGAAATTGAGGTCAAGGCTACATGACAGGTGTCAGACTGGCATGTGCCTACCTTGATGCAGCATTAGACAAAATATGATGCCTGTAAGTGATGTAATTATAGAGAAATGATCAAAGTCAATGAACGATAAAATTGAGGTCAAGGCTACATGACAGGTGTCAGACTGGCATGCACCCACCTAGATGTAGCAATAGACCAAATATGATGACTCTAGGTATCATAGCTACAGAAAAATAAGTGTTAAAGTGAAGAAATGTGCAATGTCAATGAACCATGAAATTGAGGTCAAGGCTACATGACAGGTGTCAGACTGGCATGCACCCACCTAGATGTAGCAATATATCAAATATGATGAATCTAGCCGTTCTAGTTACAGAGAAATAAGTATACAAGTAGAAAAGTGATCAAAGTCAATGAACCATAAAATTGAGGTCAAGGTTACATGACAGGTGTCAGACTGGCATGCACCCATCTAGATGTAGCAATAGACAAAATATAGTTTGTCTATACATTACAGTGCCTCTGAAATTGACTTGAATGTAAAACTATGTCGCAAAATTTACAAAGTCACTGAAGCGTACAAATGAGGTCAAGGGCAAATGACAAGTAGCAGACTGGCATGCACCCACTAAGATACAACAATACAATTAATATAATGGATCTATGTATTATAAATCCAGAGAAATCAACTTGAATGTAAAACTATGTCGCAAGTCACTGAACCATGAAGACAAGGTCAAGGTCATCTGAAACATGTGATGCTGGAAAGCTTACACCATAAGCTACCTGTGGACAAAAGATGTTGCATATAAGTAATATACTTTAAAAGTGATTAAGGTTTTAAGAAAGTTTACGACGCCGCCGCCGGAGAGTAACACCTATGTCTCGCTTTCAGCGACTTTCGTCGCAGGCGAGACAAAAACCAGAAAAAATGGAGCGTAACTTACATTCTTTACGTAATAGGGATATCAACAAGACATTCTACTTGAATCCTTTAAATTAGCATTGTGATCTAGTGACCTGAACATTTATACATTATACATAACACACATACTGGCCTATCACTGATATTGCCGATGTCTACTGAAATTTATGATGGTTCTTGACCAAACCATTCGGGAAGTTTAGATTTTTAATTTTTCTTCCCTAGTGCGACAGTGTTCTACCAGCAGACTAAGCTCCTTTGGCTAGACGGTATATTAACGACGAGCACCCTTCACTCATCTTTCAAAATTACGCACTAGCATATATGTTTTGGTCTTGTTTAGTCATCTTGACAGGCTTAACACAATTTTGGTAAGACAGTGTAAGAGATTCAGTCGTCTTTCAAGATAATTGCTTTCATAGACGATCAAAACCAGTTCAGTTTATCAAGATCAAAGAAGATAACTGCGTTCAAGGGCGATCAAGATGTGTTAAGTTTGTCCAGATCAAACAAGATCAAATCAATATCTTGTTTGATCTTAACATATTAAACTCGTCTTGATCGTCATTAAAATCAATTATCTTGAAAACCAAACTTTAAAACTTACACTGTCTATGTTAAGTCTGTCAAAATAGTGATAAGATCAAAATAGCCTACCAAGATCATAACATATCTGTTAGTGACTTATTGTTCTCTCCTTTCAAGATTGTGGCAATGGAGTTAGAAGAATATCTGTATTGGGTTTTATTCGTATGCTTATTATACTATAGGAAAATTGGACAGATTAAGGGGAGATCTGGGTACCCATAAACTGGTCTAACCATTCCATTGGCTTCCAAGTCCGGCTGTCTCGAGTTCCTATCGTTGTTAAGGTTTGTCTCTTGTCTTATTTGTGTTTTTCATGTTTTTTTCCTCGGCAGATTGTAGCTGCCTTTTTTTCATTACTCTTATGGATGACGTATGAATCCTAACAGCACACTCAATTTACTTAACATTAACCCTTACCATTACAGTATTGGGAGAGTGCTCTGTGCTATGCAAACATGTAATTTTAAATAAAAAATAGATTAAATACAGAATACGAAGGTTTTTATTTTCGTATTTGACAATTTTCAGAATTAAGAATAATTTTTACGAGTAATTTCTGTTACACGTCAGTTGGTAGCTCTTTTAAATGCGATCTTCTTCACGATTTCCACCAGTTGACGGTCATACTGTTCGAAGAGTTGAGCTCTTGACTTTCTTCCCATGTAGATAACTCCGCATTGAAAATGCCATTTAAATGTATCCAAGAAACTTCATTGGATGAAAGTTTTCAGTTGTTTAAATGAGATTACTCTATCTAGGAACTTTGAATGAATAACAAATACCGAGGTTACTGTAAATTTATTTTCTGCATTTGCGCATTTCGACAACTTATGTCTCATCAGTGTAGATTAATCCGAAACATTCGGAAGTCCATTAACCAAAAAATGTGTAAAAGCTGATAGAGAACAAATAACCAAAAGAATCTAAATAGAAAAGCCAAAAATTCAGCTAAGGACAGAGCTATGCATGAAGGAGATACTCCTTAGTTTTAAACAAAATTATGTAAAATTTAGATATTGCAAGTTTCAATACAATCGGTTTTCGGGTCAGCACCGAAGTACTGACTACTGGGTTAGTGAATACCCTCGGGAACTAACAGTCCACCAGGGTTAGGGTTAGTATGTTAGTATGAAGTGATGACGACATCTTATTGAATAAAATTTTACAAGAATATGTTTTTTTAAAGGGACATAAAGCGTTCATTAATCAAAAAATCAATTGACGGCTTTACATTACACATACATAAGTAGGTAATTAATTATTTATATGTATACTTGTTGTGAATAATTAAAACACTGTATGATAACCGTTAAAGTCATCTTTCCGTTAAAATAAGAAAAAAAAAAGAATAATTCGACAACCACGTCAAACGTAGAGACACCAAGGAATATGGTTTTCTCTCCTTTCATGATTGTGGTCATGGAGTTAGTAGTGTACCTGTATTAGGTTTGATTCACATGTTCATTATAGGAAAACGGGAAAGAGAAAGGGAGGTTTGGGTACCCATAAACAAGTTTAACCCTACCGCTGACTTTTGCTAGTGCCAGTACCAAGTCCGGTACTCCCGAGTTCGTTGTTTGCGTTAGTCTTTTGTATTATTTGTGTTTTTCCAATGTAGTTCCCTTGCAGATTGTAGCATGTAATTGTAATTTTCTTTCCTGTTATCCCTTTTATTAATTCTATCAAAGCCAAGTAATGGTATGTATAAAATTAATATGCAAAGTGTTCTTACAATCGCTCTTATCTATTGTCAGATAAAAAGACCACCATAACACATGGAAAGCTCTGTCTTTAGCTGAATTTGGCTTTTCTATTGAGATCCTATTGGTTATTTGGTCTCTATCAGCTTTTACACGTTTTTCGGTTAATGGACTTTCTAATGGTTTGGTTTGATCTGCACTGATGAGACATAAGTTGTCGAAATGCCCATATACAGAAAATAAATTTAAGAGTAACTTCGGTATTTCGTTATGTATAGAAATATATAAAACGTTTTATCTGATAAAGTATTTAAAATATAGGTTTGGTCGATTAAAATATAAATGAGTTATGGCATAGGTGATGCACTATGACCATTAATGCAACATTAAAGGTATCGGTCTAATATTAATACACAAACATCCTAATAAATGCCGAAATTGTAGTTATTTTTAGTACTTAAGCTGGTTTTATTTGATTTTTTTTGCACTGAAGAGGCATACATTGTCGAAATTGCCCTCTTTAGAACGCTGGAATATCGTTATTTTGGTTGTAGAACTCGGTTTATGCACAAAAATGAATATAGAAAAAATAAACAAGGGAAAAATCTCCACAAATACATGGCAAAATTAATAAACAAATGGGGCATTCTTTTATTGTTGTTCTTCATCTTGAAGTCAGCATGAGACTGTCAACAATGAGCAGACGCTCGTGGTCCATAGTAAGTTCAACTATAGAAGACGTATAACTAGGGGAAATCTTCTTTGAGGTTCAATTACTATTCTAATATGAGAACAATGTAAACCATGACGACCAGACATACGAAAATCTCCAATAACATTATGAGCGACGTCACAACAGCCTTTAGGTCGAAGCAAGCGACGTCATAATAAGTTTTGTGCACAAAAACGTCAGAACTTTTAAATCTTTTGTAATGGCTGTCATTACCGTGTTCACTATAGTTCCGTCCAGATCATTATATATCATATTAGAATAGAAATAATTCATGTTCGCCGGTGTTTTGTTGGAAGTTTACATAAACATTATTTTACCCCTCGCTACGCTCTGGGTAAGATATTAACAAAAATAATGGCCACCCATATGTAAATCTCCAACCAACCACCGGCGCCCATGAATTAATTCTTAAGTATAAAGGTCTGTTATCTTTATCAGCTCTGAGGTATCTCCTGTTGTTTTGTAAAACCGCTTGATCAAGCCCTCGAAAACAGGAGGTTTCAGCTATCTTTTGCTATTTTGCGACGTTTTTGCTAATTTTCAAATAAAATCTGCACGAAGTTTAAACATTTTTTCCAGAAAAGAGGGGTTTCTTACCCTGAAACCCCTCTATACCCGCCTATGCATCCACACATTAGAGGAAGATTTGAAATAACCGTGTGTAGAAATATAATTCATATGAGATGTCATTGTAATCTTTTACAGTATGTATAAAAATGTTGGATCAATACTGGTCAAATGACTAATGTTCAATGGAAACACCTGAAGATATCTCCATCTTAAGACTTACAGTCAATTAAACAAGTGGTACATACGGACTCTTAAATGACAGGTCGGAGAGGGAGATATTTGTATATATCTTTATAATATATACCTGGGAGGTCGGCTACATGGACAATGATATTACCTTTTTTCCAGTTTTTTGTGTTTTTGTTAATTACTTTATTAGTATTATTACTTGTACATCATCACCATAAAGACGACAAACCATGCGATAGCCATCCTTGTCTGAACGGCGGAACATGTACCAATACTGATGATTATCACTTCACCTGTGAATGTCCACCTGGTGTGTCGGGACAATTTTGTCAAAGTGAGTAAAAAGAGTAATACTGATGTAGATTGGATGGGAAGTACATTTTAAACCTTCTCTTTGCTTATTTGTTGAATATGTCTTTCAATTCTGAAATCATTTCATTCTAATTATTATTATTACTTTTGAGATCGCGATTTGTTCTTTTACTCCTATAACATGTCGTGTACTATATGCAAATCATCATTTCCCCACACAATTACATTACTGTTTACCAAATCACTTGTGAGTCCAGGTGAGGCAATGAAAAAATACAGCAATCTTGTCCCCTATTTTTTTTAGAATGTTAATACGCTGGTTTTCTTTATGTTTCTTGATATAAAAGCGATATATTATTCAAAATAATTGTTTCATGCTAGAAATTTGATACTAGTATCTATATGGATTGCGTTGAATTAGTTGTATTCTTTTGAAAATTTATGCAATTTTTAAAAAAAATTTATATTGGTTTTATTTTGTTTTCTGTTTTTATTCATTATCAATTCAAATAATTACATTTATTGATCGGATTATTCTTCTGTTCGAATGGATAAAGATTTGTTTACAACGAATTTTCATTATTTCGATTCTAGTTTTATTCTTTTATAACTTTTCGTGTCATAAATAACAAAATACTGAAAGAACTGTGAATTTAGTTTCTGCATATGACCATTTCGACAACTTATGTCTCTGAATTTAAATTAAACTTATTCTATTGCTCAAAAGCACAGGGATCGGGCACAAGTTATTACAACATTATTTTAAGCCCTTATGTCTCTTTGGTGCAGATCAATGAAACCATTTGGAAATCCATTAATCGAAATATATGTATAAGCTGACAATGTCAGGCTTGTCTGACATGAAAATTTTACCTTGCATGTTATACAAATTTACTGTTTTTATCAAAATTCTAACAACTTAAAATACTGAGGCTTCATTCCGTGTATGGCACTCGGTAGATGTCCTTGGTACTGGATTTGGATTCCTATTTCGATTTTTTGATAATGAGTACTTCTTTTGTGACAACTTTTGGATTATGGCTTTTCATATTATTTGATATTAATGCTGCTGATGAGAGGTAACTCCTTGAAACACGTGTACAGCATAACTAAATTTACAGTTTTTTATGCAACATCGATATTTTCTGTACTGAGAGAATAAGTTACCTGAAAAAGTCTAACTAGAAAGCCAAAATCAGGACAGAGGTATGCATGTGACAGATACTCCTTAGTTTTTGACAAAATATTTTTATATTTGAATATTGCAAGAAATCAAAGTCAAGAAACCATAGTCAATGGGGTTATAACAGAACTACCGAACAGAATCGTCCAGAGCCAAAGTCTAAGAGGCAAAAAGACAAAGTAATTGGAATTTCATTGGAAAATTGTGTCAGTTTCAGCTTCGTATTTTTGATATACATTGGCAAATGAGGGTTGTAAACTTGGTTTCACATTCCTTCTATATTTGTCATTTAACTATCCTTTATTCAATGCTCATCATCAAAGCCACGTTTTTCACCAGACAATCGGGATTCCCATGGAAACTTACTGCACGCCACTTTTAGATGATCTCTTCTTTTTGTCGTATAAAGCCAAGTTTTTACAAGAGCTAACACAGAAGAAATAAAAGTATTTAGCTCAGTTCTTTAATTTCAGATTCCGTTACATAGACGATGTACTTTTAGTTTAATCATCCAAAGTTCAAGGAATATTTACAATCTATCCCCATGAGCTTGAAATTAAAGAAACTACTGATACACCTACTTCAGCTTCGTACTTAGATCTTTTGATATACATTTACGAAGATGGGCGTTTGAAATCTAAGCTTTATGACAAACATGATGACTTTAACTTCCCAATTGTGAACCTATACCTACCTCTCCAGCCTATGGAGTGTACATTTAACAGTTGAGTCGTTACTGTCGAGCATGTAGTTTATGCAGTTATTGTTTGAATAAAGCACCAACACTGTCTCAAAAATTGCTTAGTCAGGGATTTGTTCAGCCTTTATTACTTTCATCCCTTCAGATATTCTATGGCTGTTACCATGATATCATTGACAGATATGACGTGTCTGTGTTGCAAATAAAAACGGACATGTTTAACTAGAATTCACGTCGTCACGGATTTGACATAACCGGTTCTGACTCAACCCTGGATTGACTCACTGATAGTTCGACGGATGCCACAAGTAGAGCAAGATATGCTTACACTTCCGGAGAACCTGATTTCACTCCCCGTTTTCACTGGAGTTTACAGTATGAGCGCCTTTGTTCATAATGTTGTCTTTTTATTTCCGTACCTAGTTGCTGTCTCACGTCCTTGCTTTGTCTTTGTTTTTCTATGTTCCCGTTTTTGCCATGTCTTTTGACTTGGATTTTTTTCATCATCACTTTTCTTGTTCCTTAGGTATTCTACTGCCGTTGCTTCTTGTTCAATTTTCACTTGTCCTCATTTTTCATTTACCCATTCGTTTTTCCGTACGTGTCCTTCACGTCTTTCCTATTTTCTAATCTTAATTTACTAATTCCTTATTCGATAGTTATTAATTATGTCCCCTTTCCCTGTTAGCGTCATATACGTAGTTACGCCGGTATGTGTGTAATATTCCACTGAAAGCTCTGAATCTTAATGTACCATTACGGCATATCACACAATAGTGCATTCTCGGTTACTTGAGACAAAGTAAAACCAATGCAAATATACTTCATCTAATGAATGTTGCAATCATGTTTTCCATTTTTGCATTACTCTTTATATATTTCATTTATGGTTAGTTGGTCTGAAAAATATTTCTCATACCTATATGGTATTATACTTTTGTTCTCTATCAGATTTTTAACATCTTTGAATTTATGGTCTTCCAAACGTCTAGATTTTTTCTGCACTGATGAGGCATAATTTGTCGAAATGCGCATATGTAGAAATAAAATTCACAGTAAGTTCGGAACTTAGTTATTCAAATTTTCACATTCGGTGTTTTTCAATTTCCTAATATTATCCTGACCACCCTTATATAGTGTCAACATCTTATGATTTTATTATACCAAGTTTACTGCTCAAATCAGTGCTAGGGGCTGACTGAAACTTAACATGAAGTATTAATAAAGCTCATTGTTGAAGGCCTCATGGCGATTTCAAGATGAAGAACAACAATAACTGCGTTGTTCAATGTCTTGGTTTTAACACTTAATATCATGTACATTCACTTCATAGAAATTTTACTGACATTCTATGTGAATAATCAGACAAAATGTATGAGACTAGTGCATGAAAAAATGACATGAAATGGGGCATTTTCAGGGATCCATCTTCATAATTACAATTATAGTGTTACGTTTACCTTTATATACTTTGTTATCCCATAGAAAGTTAAAAGAAAATATCTTGAAAATATTTTTATAATATGTAATAGAGGATCCGAGAGAAAAGTAAAAGGTTGAACTAATATTGGAAGTGCTATCAAGGATATGGAAGCTGAAGAAGTTTAATCAGTTGTTTCTTTAATTTCAAGCTCATATGGATAGATCTGATGTAAATATTCCTTGAATTTTTGGATTAAGAGAAAGTACATCGACTACGTAGCAGAAGCTGAAATTAAAAGACTGAGCTAAATGGTTTTTTTCTGTATTAGCCCTTGTGAAACTTGGCCTTATACGAGAAAAAAGAGAATACGTAAATGACGAATAAGGAATAGGGAACACGTAACTGACAAAAGGAATAAGTAAATGAAAATAGGACTGTAAAAGGCGAACAAGTGACCAACTTGGCAACGTATTCAAACACAGGTACACAAGAACAGTTTCTGTATGAAGATGACTGACAACTACTAAACGTGTTGGACTCATTATTCAAACATGGTTTTATTATAAGCCAGTCTCATCAGTGCAGACAAAATCATAACACTGAAAATCCAGAAACCGAAAGGTGAACAAATGAGGACGATTGAACCACTTACATTATTGTATTAATATAAAACATGATTATAATAATGAAATAATTAATATGTTCTTCAATATGAAATATCATTAATCTAGACAATCCATCATTTAGTATAATTTTTTACAAATGTAAAAAATATTGTTATTTACACAGGCACTGAAGAATAGTCCCCACATGATAATTACTCAGAACTATTATAAGTTTCTTTCCGAAAAAAAATAAATAAAAATAAAAATAACAGGCCAGAGAAAATAGTTGGATCTCCAGAAATTGTACATCTTTGCATTTACTCCATATCCCTTCATTGATTATATATACGCTTGGCCATAAGTTAAGGACCACCCATATTTCAATTTGAGCTGAAATTTAAATAGTAAATTTAGTATATTAATTTTTAAGAAATGTTTGAAAATTGCTTTGTGGTGAAATTATTCAAATTACAAGAAAATAATCGTTAATGCACACTAGGCACACACAAAAAATGCATATTCCATTGCTATTTGAAAAATGGGGTGTAAAATTGGTGTTGAATGAAAGAAAACAAGTTTCACTGAAATGTACGATTTCTTGTGGAAAATCCGGCTATCAGAAAATGAAAATTTTATATTGTCGAAATAAACACACATTCAAGACGAAAACAGTATTTTTGAACCTTTGGATACGTAATGAATTCATGTAAGGGAGATAATCTGTTTTAATACAGTTTTGAAGCGTTATTTATCAAGAAATGGTCAAGTAATGGCAAGATTAGAACTTAATGGTTCTAAAGTCTGTTGTTGCATTGAACTTCCTAAAAGTAATCTTATTCATACTAATTTTTGAATTTATCTACTCTACGGGAGCCACAGTGACACATTTTTTTGTCTTCAAAATTGCATTTTTGACATAAAATTTCTTTAATACAATTGACGTTAGTTCTGACGTTTGCTATTGCATAAAATTGGATGGAAATGTTGTTTTGTTCATATAGGCAAAGATTACCATAAAAAAAAAATTGGAATTTGCAACTCGTTTAAAACGGAAATTCCATTTTTGCCATTTTTACAAAAAATGACAATTTTCATTTATCAATATTTTCCTATCTACGCTGTAAAAATTCATGAAATTTTGAAGCAATTACCTTTAATAATGATAAACTGTGCAGAATTTGCTGTAAGGATAAATTTAAAACACTTCAAATAAAGTTTTCATGGATTTTTGATGAAATGCACCTCAATAATTAAGCCATAACATTTCATTAATTTGGCACACTTCCAATAACAAAACTACACAGATGTTAAAGAAAATTTATCAATAAGAACACATTTTGTCAGATTTAAACGTCGAAATAGCCATTGCTCCGAACAAAGAAATCATTTTCACTCTTTGTGATAACCTTGGTAAACAAGGATAGTTCAACTTTGAAGTAACGATGTTTCATTAAGCATGTTTGCAGTGCTGTTCTCCTTCTTTCAAAAACTAAGACGGCATTTCAATGCATTATGCTTAGTACAACAATCATGTTAAAGTGCAAAACAAAATTAAAAAAATATGACTTTGAAATAAACTTTCAAATTTGATGGTCCTTAACTTATGGCCAAGTGTATATGTTTTGAGTTTGTCTCATTTGCAGTGTGTAGTCCGTAAAAGATCCTCTGTGAGAGAGATGTATACTCTGCACATTTCAGTTATGGTGTACTTGTTTTTGAAAGAAATTCTCAAATTGATACACTATCATACCTTCAAATTTTGGTATTTTATGTTTTTTTTTGTAATTTCAATACTTTATTCTGGCTACCAGTTTATTATGCCCATATCTCTTGATTTTATTTTGCCATTTTTTCCTACCATTGACTCGATGAGTGCCCTGTGGTTGTGAGATGTTGTGATTGTATTCTGTTAGTCTTTCTGTCGAGCAACGTATGAGAGCGATTTTAAGATCACTTTGCCATTTCATTTTATGTCAGTTGACGATCCCGCATCCTATACACATGGATACAAATTTATTTTTGTATTTTTTAATATCGCTTAAAAAATGGTTAAGTAAGTAATGATTTACCAAGATGATGGTCTAATCAACTGATCTGCATTTTGCTGAGTACATAAGAAAGCATTGACTGTTATAATTGCTTTTATAAATAAAAAACTGAACAGATATTAAGTCTTTTTTGAAATGAGTACTTCTTTTTAGACTACTTTTAGATTATGGCTTTCCATATTATTTGATTTTAATGCTGGTGATGAGAGGTTACTCCTTGAAACGCGTGTACAGCATAACGAAATTTACTGTTTTTATGCAACTTCGGTATATTTTGTATTTTGAACCATCGGGCCGATGCCACTGCTGGTGGACCAGAGGTCCCCGAGGGTATTCACAAGCCCGATAGTCAGACTTGTCTGACATGAGAATTTTACCTTGCGTATTATAGAAATTTGCTGTTTTTATTAAAATTCTAACCACTTAAAAATATTGAGGCTTCATTCCGTGTATTGCACTCAGTAAATGTCATTGGTACTGGATTTGGCTTCCTATTTCGATACTTTTGGAAATGAGTACTTCTTTTTAGACTGCTTTTAGATTATGGCTTTCCATATTATTTGATTTTAATGCTGCTGATGAGAGGTTACTCCTTGAAACACGTGTACAGCATAACGAAATTTACTGTTTTTATGCAACTTCGGTTTATTTTGTATTATAATATTAAATCTTCATAAAATTGTATTCTTATAAGTTTTATTCATAAATGTTTTTTTTAGAAAATCACTTTGTTAGGATTGAAAGATAAAATATGTATGTCAGAAGTATAACATTTGTGGAAGGTCGTTTTCCGTTGAACAAACAATGACTTCTTTTGCTTTATATTTAATTGATAATGGAAAAGACTTTTGTTCGTATTAAAGTTGCTCTGTGTTCCTTTGACAAATATAACTGTACCAGTGATACCTTTTGCTATATGACAAAAATCGCTTCAGTGCTCAGATTAAAATAAAACATAATTGTTGTACATTATTACAGTTACAGCATGCAGTCCCAATCCTTGTGACAATGGCGGAACATGCGTGATAGCTGAAGACAACGCCACCTGTATATGTCCTGATTTTTATTCTGGAGACAATTGTCAATGTAAGTATGATAAATGCATAAATAGGTCTAAAACAGATAACATATCCTTACAATTTCATTTGTATACTGATATGCATCCTTCCAAGTCAGGGGTTCTAAGTCTAAGTACGATAATTACATAAATAGGTCTAAAACAGATACCATATCCTGACTTAAACAACTTCATTCGTATGCTTATATGCATCCTTCCAAGTCAGGGGTTCTACGTCTAACTAAAATAGGTATAAAACAGAAAATATACCCTTACTGAAACAATTTCATTTGAATGCTTATATGCATCCTTCCAAATCAGGGTTCTAAGTTTAGCTAAAGCTACTCCTGATTTTGGTAGATGCATAACGTGCACACAGTGTAAAATATTTAAAAGCGAGAATTAATCATCGAGGTGCGACCACTATCAGAAAGTAAATTAAACATGTTAAACATTTTCAAATTTGAAAATTAAAAAAAAATGAAGCTTTTCGGAAGAAAACGTAATATACAGTAAAAAGTAGTTACATGTGAATCGAGTTAAAAGGTAAGAACATATATGTAATAACATAAATATAAAAATAAAAAAATTCCAAAGTAGAGTTACTTTTAACATTGTCAATGTTTTATTTTGCCTCTAGTACTTGTTTTTTATTATTTTATTAATTTTTTTAACAACGGCAGTAAAATACCGAAGGAACAAGAGAAGTGATTATTAGAAAACTCAAAGTCAATAAAAAAATATGCAAAAACGGGAACACAAAAGACAAAGACAAAACAAGGACGTGAGACAGCCTCACGGCACGGAAATAAAATGACGACATCAAGAACTAAGGCATTCATAGTGTGAACTCCTATGAAAACCCTAACCCTATCCCAGTTTGGTAATTTTGTTATTACCCCCATTCAATATTAATTGAATGGGATTTGACATCAGCAAAGAGCATATTTGTTCTCTTAGGTAAATCAGAATAGAATTAAGATGACCCAGAGTGCGTCGGAAATTGTTGCTTTCCAAATGGACAAGAAAAAATACCCTACCAAGACCAGTCTAAACAACAAAATACCGAAGTTACTGTTATTTTATTTTCTGCATATGCGCATTTCGACAACTTATGTCTCATCAGTGCAGATAAAACCAAACTATTTGGAAGTCCATAACCCGAAAAACATGTAAAAGCTGATAGAGAACAAATAACCAAAAGGGTCTAAATAGAAAAGCCAAAATTCAGCTAAGGACAGAGCTATGCATGAGGGAGATACTCCAATGTAAAATTAAATTTTCAATAACACCTAAAGAGCAATCAATTATATAAGATATCAAGAAGTTTATAATTAACATCTTTTCGCTGATTGTTTTCTCTTAAATTGATAGTTTAACAAAGTCATGTGCATTTGCAGCAGTCGTCGTTCTTTTTTGGGAATATTATTTTCTTTCCATATGTCAACTCTAATATCTTTTCTCGGTAAAACTTTCTATCGATTTTTAACAGTTGTTCCCTAATGAACAAAATTAATGGATAGTGAGTAAATGTACATGGGACAAATAATTGATTGATTGATTGATGTTTTACGTCAACTTCAGCAATATTTCAGCTATATTGTGGCGAGAACTGTGAAGTACAGGGGAGAAAATTCCAATAAATACATGGTAAGATTAAGCAAATGGAACAACGCTTTCATTGCTGTTCTTCATCTTGAAGTCACAATGATGCCTTCAATAAAGAGCAAATACTCTTACCTCATAGTAAGTTCAAGACGACTGTAGCACCGGTTTGAGCGGAATTCACTTGCTTAATGTTTAACAACGCTACATCCATCCCCTGTTTTTCGTCATTTTTGTCATGGATGCGGGTGTCAACAAGCATAACTTATCGGGCCAAGTACTCTTACAAACACTGTAATCCGTTGCCTGAAGAAAAAACCAAGAGACAATACAACAAAGGGCATTCACCGAGTTGTTTGTAAGAAAACTTGGCAAGGAAAAACGGGAGATGTACCTACTATTTAACGTACCCTAAGTACGTTCCATTACTGGAAAAATACGTTTTGGTAGTCACTCCAACTGTTACGCAAGATTATAACAGATGTTGTATAAAGTAAAGTTTTTTTTAACGACACTGTCACTTGCCTGTGCCATGTTTTTTAATTGAAAAAATATAGATAATGGCATTTCACTCAATGTTTGCAATTTGCATTAATAAGAAACAGACAGACAAAAATTAAAAGTAAAAAAAAAACATATCAATTATTTAAAAAAAAAATAATAGCATGTACTTTATACATGCTTTTTGTTTATAAATAATAGTTAAAAAAGAACATTGAAAATGGAATAGTAACATTTATGACAGAATACAATTGGTTCTAACATATCAATCTCACAATTGCACAGTATAAGTAAAATCTTACCACAGCAATCTAAACCGTTATACTCAAAGATCAATTTTTCCATCCGCGCTTGCTACGAACTACTGTAAAGGGAAAAGGTAGAAAGATTATTCTGAGTTAAGTATAGTCAGTGAGAACCGATCCGTCAGTCCACAAAGGAAATATCAAAAGACAATGGAAACTCAAAAACACAAAGGCATCATAATGAATAGAAAAAAGAAAACACACACACAAAGAACAACACAGACGCAACTTAAAAACAGATAACTTCAAAAAAGGAAAAGCAGGGAAGACGACGTTGTTATCGACGGATCTGCAAAACGTGCTCTTAAGGTAAATGAACAAAGATTCCAATAATCAATTTATCTATACATTTGCAGTATGAAACAAGTATCTACTTAAAAAATGAATGAGTATTTTTGAAAGAAATAACCGTAATATTTCTAATCTAGAGTTCATTGAACTCCTTGGCCCATCTTTCAAAATTACATCCCCCCCCCTTTTTTTTCTTTTTCAAGATTGTGGTCATGGAGTAAGTAGTCTATCTGTTTTGGGTTTTATTAAAAAAAATGGACAGAGAAAGTGGAGGTTTGGGTACCCATAAACCGGTTTAATCCTACCGCTGGCCTTTGTTAGTGCCGGAATCAAGTCCGACTGTCCCGAGTTCCTTTCGTTGTTTACATTTGTCTTTTGTATTTTTATTGTGGGTTTTTCTTGTGCATTTCCTTGTTACTTTGTGGCATGTGACTATGTTTTTCGGTCATTGTAGGTGTTTCCTGTTATCTTTAATATTCTATTTTTCATTGAAATACCCTTATCTAAGGACTCTAGAATTCATTTTACAAACCAACAATTAGGCATACATTATACAAAGAAATCCGCATTAATTAGTCTCCAGTTGCTTTATATAAACTTATAGACCTAAATATGAGAGATTATTATTTATGTACAAAGGACGAAAAACATTTTCTCTTCAGAAAAAAAAACATAACCCCCCTTCCAGTGTGTCCGGGGTAGTGTTGCTTTTTTGCATATTTGTGTAGAAAACGAGGTCAAATTTGTCAACTTAGTTTTGATTGGCAAATGGACTGTTGCATAAGAAAAGAAATTACTTTGTCAAACCATTGTTGAAAGCACTGCTACTTCAATTTCTTCACATTAAATATCTTTAACTCTAATTTTCACAAAAATCTGGGAAATTAAAGATCCTCCACACATATGACTTATAAACCGGTTTAACTCTACCACTGGCTTTTGCTAGTGTCGGTACCAACTCCGGCTATCCCGAGTTCCTTTCGTTATTTATGTTTGTCTCTTGTTTTCATTATTGTTTTTCTAGTGCAGATTGCTTGTGAATTGTGGCATGTGATTGTAGTTCCCGGTCATTTTAGGTGTTTACTGTTATCCTGTTTTTGTAATTATATCAATGTTTTATAAAAATTCACCCTACGGTTTTTTTCACAATGTTAAGAAAAGTGCATACAAAGTTTAATTTATTCCTTTATGCTTAACGTCAAGTACAACAAGTACCTACGCATTGTCAAATATCTGACTTTCATTTACTCTAATATTGTTAGATACCTTTCAGAAGCTGGAGATTTCAATGCAGTAATTTTGAATACATCGATAATTTACTACCGAAGAAAAAAGGGAAAAGGGGGATTCCTAAAAGCATGACAATTCATAATTGAAGTATTTATAACGGGTTGTAGTTTCAGCAAACACCTACAATGGCCAGGAACTACAATCACATGCCACAATTTACAAGCAAACTGCACCAGAAAAACAATAATGAAAACAACAGACAAACACAAATAACGATAGGAACTCGGGATAGCCGGACTTTGTACCGGCACTAGCAAAAGCCAGTGGTAGGGTTTAACCGGTTTATGGGTACCCAAACCTCCCCTTTCTCTATCCCGTTTCCCTAGAGTATCATAAACATGCGAATAAAACCCAAATACAGGTAGACTACTTACTTAATGACCACTATCTTTGAACAGAAAAAACATATGACAAAACGTAATTTTAAAAGAAGGGGCAAGAAGCGCTCGCCGCTAAAGTGCCGGCTAGTTCAAGGAATCTAGTCTGCTGGTAAAACACTGTCGCCCTACGGAAGAAAAATCAAACTCAAAACTCCCCGAAGGGTTTGGTAAAGAGTATTCATGTATATCAGTAGACATCGGCAGTATCAGTGAGAGGCCAGTATATATGTAAAGTCTTCAGGTCACTGGAATCCAAAGCCAATTTAACGGATTTGTTCAGAATATCTCGTCGATATCCACTATTACGTAAAGAATGTAAGTTACGTCCCAGTTTTCTGGATAATTTATCATTTGAAATTCCATAAAATCGAGGATGAGAAATGTCCTATGTAATTAGCTGTTTGCATGTCACGTCATATCTAGATATCAAATGTTCATATTATCTGAAAAACTTCTTAAAAGTATTTAATAATTTATGAAATCTGTAACCTTGTTGTAAAAGTTTGGATGTGAGAGTAAGGTTACGCTCATTAAAATCATCAAGGATAGAACAAATGCGAGCGAATCGTATAAGTTGAGATATATACATCCAGTAGGATGGAGCTAGGGGAACGTCGCCGTCAAGAAAATCAAAATCATCCCTTTTATCATAAACGTTTAGTTTTTATATTACCAGAGTCAATGATGATACTTAGATCCAGAAAAGGGCAGTATATAGAATCGTTGTTTGCCTTATTAAGTTTAAGTTGTTGTGGGTAAATGGTGTCAACATAAGCTAAAAACTAGGGATTGTCAGCAGTAAGGAAATCGTCAATGTACCTGCTATTATCATTGAAAATAGAAATAAGTTTATCACTATTTGGTAGAGTTCCATTTTGTAGTTTTTTCATGAAATCCCGTTCGTAACAGAACAGAAAAAGTTCTGCAATGAGAGGTGCATAATTAATAGTTTTTTTTAAGTAAGTACCCATGGGGATTCCAATGACCTGATGATAAACAATGGTGCCGAAACGAACATAAATGTTGTCTAGCAAGAGATTCAGTGCCTTAATCATTTCATCACATGTCCAGGAGTAATAATTATTGTAGGAGATATTGGAGAAGACCCTTGCTTTTTGTTGAAGCAAATAAACTGACGACCAGAAAATTTAAAGGACCATTTAAGGGGGTAGACCTGGGGTAGGAGGAGATAACTCTGTTTTTCACTTTTTTATTACTTACGCAAACAAATAGAATCATTACAATAGGTATTATGTATTATAAAAATTTTAGAATTATAAAATTTTTTCCACACAGCAAATATTAATTTTGTCATGAAAACAAATACCCAACATCCAGTTATTCATAATGAGTGCATTTTACTCTACATTTTTGCAATGCTGTCCAAGAATAATGAAAATATGTAAAAGTCAGATTTCTTAAAAGGGAGTTAATTTATAGCACAGATTCAGCAATTTTATTGATTTTTACCCACTTTATTCTTTATTAAGAAAGAAATTGGACGGTAGAATTTTCTAAAAATTTTGATATATCTTACATATACTAGTTTTCTTTCTATTCTCAGTTTTTGGTGAAAATTAAACGACAATTTTTTTTTTACAAGAAATGTTTAATAGTAATCAAAATAGAGTAAAATTTTCAGCCTATACTATTCAGAACACCCATGTATTTCAGTTCAATCTAGTCAAATTTACTAACATTATTCATGCTTACTTTCACACATGTCTTAACTACAGAATTTTGCATTTGAAATAATTTTAAATCAACTAAAAAATTAATTAGAGCCAATTTTATACACCACAATCAAGACCTCTTTGATGACCACTAGACATAAAACGGGACGGTAAAAATTGTTGAAAAGTGCTGAAAGTCCACATGAACATGTGTAGTTTCAATACTGAAAATATTTAAAAAATTAAACGAGTGGAAAATTTTAGGCTTCCCCAGGTCTACCCCCTTAATAAGTTCATCCAATTTGGATTTAATCAAATTATGTGGAAGGGTTGAATAAAGTGTAGAAAAATCATAACTGTCAATAGTTGAAACTGGTATATCTATAGATTGTAATTTATCTAAAACTTCAATAGAATTTTATACACTACAAAAGAAATTTACACCAGAATTTTTATATGTTTTTTCACAATAGTTTTTAACTAACTCCTTTATACAAGTGAGTGCACTGGTTAAATTGTTGGACAAATTTGTGGTAGAACAATTACTCGAAGCCGAAATGAAACGATGTTTGAAGGAATTTTTGTGAAGTTTAGGAATCCAGTACATAGTAGGTAGGGTGTTATCTTTAGATGGAACTTTGAGTGTTTCTGTATCCTTGTAATGTTGTTTGGTGAGCGTTTTCTCGTCATAAGTTGCACGTTTAAAAGTGCTAGACTTAGCCAATTCGTTTTCTTTGGACATCGATATAGTATTTTTTTCAGATGATGGCAACGTTGTTTGAAGCTTTGTCGACAGGTGCAAACACATATTTTTCACCTAGTTCTTTCAGTTTGGTCTTAATTATGTTAACAGACAGCTTAGGTGGTGACTCATAATAATTTTCTTTATAGAAATTAATTCTGTTGGTGACTTTACTAATGATTTTATCCTTAAACATATTTAGATCATGTTTGTCTGCACTTTCTCGTTTGTACCATTTTTTTACAATAGTTGGTTACCGAGTCTTTAATGATGTCGAAACAAGCGTACCAGTTTATTTTCGAAGGTGGGTGATATTTAGGCCCTTTTCTAAAGAATCGTCTAACGTCTTTGTCTACAATAATGATCAAGTTCCCCGTTAAGATATGCCCACAAGGGTCATAGCGATAAGGCGAAGTGGAACAGTTACAGCTGCTAGGGTAGTTCTTCTCGAAATAAGCATCACAGGTAATACAAGAGTAATTGAAAAAAAATACTTCTAGTAGGTTTTTTGTAAGTAAAGGAGATGACAGACATGTCCTGATTATCAAAATAAACTGGAACAAATTTTTGAACGTCCGGGTCCCGAAAAATGCCCGCAATGTTAATCAAATCAATACCCTTATTAATATATTTAATTTTCAAAAATTATTTTTTGTGTTTGTCGATTATAGGATAAAGTCGATGAAAGCAAAAAGCGTCGATAATTTTTGAACATTCGTAGAGCGGACTATTAACAGCATTGTATCACATTCTAGAGACATTTTATAAAGATGTGTGACAGGTATAGAACAAAGTTTAGTGAACAAACCATGCCGGTCATTTTTTTGGAAAACAGTATATAGATCTTTAACATTGATGAGGTTCTTACGTTTGCTTTTTATATTATAATTAACTCTTCGGCCATGTGACCTACGATGTCGTAACTTCGGAGAAGAAATACCCATGATGTCAATTGAAGCATGCTGAGAAATATTACCCTGACCCATGATGTTGTCATTCAACCCTAACGGGAAAGCTGTCTGAGGTTTTTTAATCCACGACAGTTCACATTCCCTTCTAGATCTTACGAATTGAAGGATCTTGGTAAAAACATATGTGTTTATACCTGTTGATGAGGCTTTCAACAACGTTGCTATCGTGTAAAAGAAATACTGTATATATCGACGTCCAACAAAACGAACTGCACAAGTCAAACACTTACCAATTGGGACGAAAAAACGTTAACCAAACAACATTACAAAGATACAAAAATGCTAAAAGTTTCAACTTAAGATAACACCTTGCCTAATATGTACTGGGTTCCTAAGCTTCACAAAAATCCCTTCAAGCATCGTTTTATTACGGCTTCTTGTAAAAGTTTTACCAGTAATTTACACTACTATTTAACTGGTTCACTTACTTGTATAAAGAAGTTAGTTATTAAATGCTGTGAAAAAACTTACCAAAACCCTGGTGTAAAAAAATCTATTGAGCCTTTAAACAAACTACAATATATTCAAAGACCACTCTCATCAATGAGTTACGATTTTTCAACACTTTATACAACCCTTCCACATATTTGATTAGATTGAAATTGGGACAAAAATTATTGAAATTTTTCTGATCTGCAGTTGTTCATTTGTTCTTACAAAAACTAGGTTTTTTTCTAATATAACCTTCATAACCATTATTCCTGGACATGTGATTATATGATCAATGCACTCAATCTTTTGCTGGACAACATTATTATTTAAGTTGGCAACACTATATATTAACAGGTCAAAGGTTTTCCCATGGGTACAAATTGTGCACCTCTCAATACAGATCTTTTTTCTGTTCTGTCGCTAACGAGACTTCATGAAAAAACTTCAAAACGAAACCATACATAACAGTGATAATCTTATTTCTATTTTCAATGATAACAGTGGATATATTGACGATATCCTTACTATTGACAATCCTCAGTGTTTAGATCATGTCGACATCATTTACCCACAAGAACTGAAATTAAATAAAGCTACCCTTGATTACAAAACTGTCCTTTTCTAGCAAAATAAAAACTAAAATGCATAATAAAAGGGATGAATTTGATTTCACTATTACTAATATCCCTTTTCTTGACGGCGACAGTCTTCTAGCTCCATCCTACGGGATGTATATTTCATAACTTGTACGATTTGCACGCTTGATCTACTCTTGACGATTTTAATGAACGTAACTTACTATCACAGCTAAACTTTTAAAATAGTGTTACGCCTCTTTTAGCTGACTTTTTCCTTTTCTCGTACGAGGCCAAGTTTTTACAAGGGCTTATTCAAAGAAAACGAAAACATTTAGCCCAGTCCTTTAATTTCAGTTTCCGCTACATAGACGATGTACTTTCTCTTAATAATCGTAAATTTGATCAGTATTTACATCAGATCTATCCAAATGAGCTTGAAATTACAGAAACAACTGTAACACCTACCTCAGCTTCGTACCTAGATCTTTTATTGCATATTGACGAAGATGGACGTTTGAAATCTAAGCTATATGACAAGCGTGATAATTTTAATTTCCCAATTGTGAACTTTCCCTTTCTTAGCAGCAATATACCTCTCCAGCCTATGGAGTGTACATTTCACAGTTGATTCGTTACTGTCGAGCGTGTAGTTTGTACAGCAATTTTTTGAACAGAGGAAAAACACTGTCCCAAAAGCTTCTTAGTCAGGGATTTGTTCAACCTATGCTAATTTCATCCACCAAGAAATTCTATGGCCGTCACCATAACATCATTGAAAGATATGACGTGTCAGTATCCCAAATGAAAGTGGACATTTTCAGTTAGATTCACGTCTTCCCGGATTTGACTACCGACTTTGACATTTTCCCGGATTGATTCACTGACAGTGTGACAGGTGCTGTTAACAGCAGGACATGCTTACCCTTCCGGAGCACCTGATGTCACTCTCAGTTTCACTGGAGTTCACACTGTAAGTGCCTTTGTTTTGAATGTTGTAATTTCTGTTTCTGTGCTTTGTATCTGTCTAACGTCATTGTTTTTTGTGTCTAACGTCATTGTTTTTGTGTCTAACGTCATTGTTATCTATGTTCTCGTTTTGGCCGTGTCTTTGGACTTTTTTTATTTTTGTTAATGTCACTCCTTTGTTCCTTCGGTATTCTACTGCCGTTGTTTCACAAGTTGTTGAATACTTTTAAGAAGTTTTATAACAGATATGAACATTTACTATGTAAATATGGCGTTACTAGCAAACAGCATATTACTATGGGCATTTCTAATCCTCGTCTTTACTGACAGTGTTTGTGTTTTGTGGTTGTGTAGCGTCTTTGGTCTTCTGACTTCTAGTGGTCTCACTTTGCCTTATCTCTTGACTTTGACTTATGTTATCATGCTCTTTGTTCTTTCGGTATTCTACTGTCGTTGTTTTACGGAAATGTTGTTAAAAATGCCAGAAACTGTTTAAGTTCCAGAAAAGCTGGAACGTAAGTTAAATTCTTTACGTAATATGGAATATCGACAAGATACTCTGCTTGCATCCGTTTAATTAGCTTTGAGATCTAGTGACCTGGAAATTCCTCTCACTGATACTGCCGATGTCTACTGAAATATATGATGATTCTTGAACAAACCCTTCGGGAATTTTTTAGTTTGGTTTTCTACCGTAGTGCGACAGTGTTTTACCAGCAGTCTAGTCTCCTTGAGGTAGCCGGCAGTTTAGCGGCGAGCACCCCTTGACCCATCTTTCAAAATTACGTGTTGTCATTTTCTTTCCTTTAAAAATTATGGTCATGGTGTTAGTAGTCAACCTGTATTCGGTTTCATTCGTTTGTTTATTAAACTATAGGGAAAAGGGACAGATAAAGAGGAGGTTTTGGTACCCATAAACCATTTTAACCCTACCGCTGGTTTTTGCCAGTGCCGGTACCAAGTCCGGCTGTCCTGAATTCCTGTCTTTGTTTACGTTTGTCTTATCTCTCTCTCTCTCTCTCTCTCTCTCTCTCTCTCTCTCTCTCTCTCTCTCTGTGTGTGTGTGTGTGTGTGTGTGTTTGTATTTTTCTGTGTGGCTGCCTGGCAGATTGTAGCATGTGATTGTAATTTCATCCGTTGCTGATGTTTCCTGTTATCCACTTTTTACGAAGAGCGAAGTGCATATTAACAAAATAAAAGGAAATGTTATGTTGTGCACGTGTTTAAAGGATTAACCTCTCATCAGCAGCATTAGAATTAAATAAAACGGAGAGGAATAATAAAAAAATGGTGAGAAAAGAAGTACTCATTGCCAAAAATATCGAAACAGGAGGCCAAATCCAGTACCAAGGACATCCACCGAGTGCCAATATTATCGGATCTGGACAGGACCAACTAAATAAAATTTGAAAGAAACGATCACGATAAGGAGATTCAAATCAGTCTACTTTTAATCGAACTGTTATTGTAAATGTTTATGCTGGGGCACAGACCAAAAATGAAAATGATGCCATTACTGGTGAACTAGAGGACCCGAGGGTATTCAACAGCCAGATAGTCAAACTTGTTTGACATGGAAAAAGTTTCCTTGCGGTTTATAGAAATTTTCCGTTCTCATCCAACTTGTAACTCGTTGAAAATACTAAGGCCTTATTCTGTACAATATATTCGGTTTATGTCCTTGGTACAGGATTTGGCCTCCCGTTTCGATATTTTTGGTAATGAGTACCTCTTTTTTTTACTACTTTTGGATTATAGCTTTCGACATTATTTGATTTTAATGCTGCTGATGAGAGGTTACTTCTTGAAACACGTGTACAGCATAGCGAAATTTACTGATTTTAATGCTGATGATGAGAGGTTACTCCATGAAACACGTGTACAGCATAGCGAAATTTACTGTTTTTAATGCTGATGATGAGAGGTTACTTCTTGAAACACGTTTACAGCATATTTACTTTTAATTATGCAACTTGGGTATTTTTGTTTTTTATAACAGTTTGAGTGACATTGGAAGCCGAAAAGGATTATAGAAGTAGAATAACAAGATTGTCTAACAAATACTGTACTAGTTTGTTCATCGGATTCACACACCAAAGAAACTACAAATATCTAAAGATAACAAAGTCTTAAATGAAATTGAAAATATTACCTATAGCAAGCGTACTGGATAGAACGGATCCATGTCGAATGTTATACGGATTTTCCTTACTGGTCTCTCCCTTTGATTGATTCGGACTTTTACTGTCACTTTTATTCATGAAATTAACAATTAGTCATCATGAACAGTGCCCCTGAAAAATAATTATAGGCCCGAAATGGTGTGAACGAGTTCATTATGAATTCATCTTGATATCAATGTTTAATAAAGAGACTTTAACCTCTATTAATTTAATCAAAATTAAACTTAGTATAAATTGAAAAAGTATATATAGTTTATTACTCCCCTTTGGGTTGTTGTCTCTTGATACATATCCGTTTCCTTTCTTTTTTTCTATTCAAACCTGTTTTGCAGTTTCTGTTTGTGATAGTTCGCCTTGCAATAATAATGCAACCTGTACACCAACCAGCAACACAACATTTGACTGCGCATGCCAAGAAGGATTTGCAGGACCAACCTGTGACTGTAAGTATAGAAAACTCTTAGTATATGATGAAATATTACTGAAAGTACATGGATTTTTATAAGTAAATAAATTTTATACATTGTTTTGTGCATTTGTTTGAGCTTTGCTGATTTTGAATGCATCGCCATTTGATGCTGTAGATGTCATTTTGTGCTATCAAACTATCAATACTTTGAATATGTGATACCTGTATTGCGACTTCGAAAATGAATTTTTTACTTTTTTAAGAATAGATTTTGTACAATATTCTAAGACAACGGCAGTAGAATTCCGAACGAAAAAGCGCAAGATTACATAAATCAAAGTCCAGAGACAAATTAAATCGAGAACACAAGAAAACGGGGGATCAAAGACACGACACACCTAGTGCGTTATGCGCAAATTGTACATGTGGGATGAAAAAAGTATTTACACCTTCCTTTTTTCAATTTTAGGGAAAATGTTGTTCTTGAATTTCTTTAGCTAATAAAGCTCGAAAAACAAAACGTCCTACACATAATAAGTGGCAACGTTAAAATCAGGAATGTCCTGGAAAAATCTGTTTCGAACATGCAATTCTTATAATGCATTAGATTCTCTGACTTCATTGAAAAATTGCAAAATCGGTGGTGACATTATGTACGACAGTCAGTTACTTCTGTTCAAGTAGAATTGGACAAGCGACCAAAGTTTTTATTCATCACATAAAATGTCTACATATACTTGTTGGTTTTTTTTCTTGTATACTTTCTTTTTATCAAATATTGGACTTCCAAATGTTTTGGTATTATCTGCACTGATGAGACATAAGTTGTCGAAATGCACATATGCAGAAAACAAATTAGCAGTAACTATGGTATTTTGTTAATTTTATTCTAAATGTTTGTTTTTCAACATTGAAGTAACACCATGTGATCCTGACCCCTGCGACAACAATGGAACGTGTTTTATAGAAGACGACAACGCAACATGCGCATGCTTAATGGAATATTTCGGACCAAACTGTCAGTGTAAGTTAAGATAATAATGTTTCAGCTGTAACAGCAATAACAACACTTTGCCAGTTAGTTTTATGTTTGTTTGCGATTCCTGCATCAATTGGGGAAAATTAAAATGGGTGAAGCATTGTTCGACATGTAGCAATGAATCCCGATGTAAGGGGCCGTCTTGAACTTTCCATGAGGTATGAACAAAGCTGTTGACGGTTACATGATGAATTCAAGATGGATAACAACACTAAATGCTTGTTTTAACAAAACATTTGTAAAGACTTTGTCTGATATGCATTTACTAGATATCATTCCACGATGAGGACGAAATAAACGGAACATAATACAAACATAAAAAACAAATACCACAAAAAATACAGCACTAACAGTGTGAACCCCATAAAAGGAGTGTCATCACGTACTACTGAATGCCATTGATCCATAAAGAACAAACACCAGAAAAAATACAGCACTAACAGTGTGAACCCCTACAAACAGGAGTGTCATCACGTACTACTGAATGCCATTGATCCATAAAGAACAAACACCACAAAAAATACAGCACTTACAATGTGAACCCCCATAAAAGGAGTGTCATCATGTACTACTGAATACCATTGATCCATAAAGAACAAATACCACAAAAAATAAAACACTAACAGTGAGAAACTCTACAAACAGGAGTGTCATCACATACTCCTGAATGTCATTGATCCATAAAGAACAAACACCACAAAAATACAGTACTAACAGTGTGAACCCCTACAAACAGGAGTGTCATCACGTACTCCTGAATGCCATTGATCCATAAAGAACAAACGCCACAAAAAATACAGTACTAACAGTGTGAACGCCTACAAACAGTGTCATCACGTACTACTGAATGCCATTGATCCATGAAGAACAAACACCTAAAAAAATACAGTACTAACAGTGAGAAACTCTACAAACAGGAGTGTCATCACGTACTCCTGAATGCTATTGATCCATAAAGAACAAACACCACAAAAAATACAGTACTAACAGCGTGAACCCCTACAAACAGGAGTGTCATCACGTACTCCTGAATACCATTGATCCATAAAGAACAAACACCACAAAAAATACAGCACTTACAATGTGAGCCCCCATAAAAGGAGTGTCATCATGTACTACTGGATACCATTGATCCATAAAGAACAAATACCACAAAAAATAAAACACTAACAGTGTGAACCCCTACGAACAGGAGTGTCATCACGTACTCCTGAATACCATTGATCCATAAAGAACAAACACCACAAAAAATACAGTACTAACAACGTGAACCTCTACAAACAGGAGTGTCATTACGTACTCCTGAATACCATTGATCCATAAAGAACAAACACCACAAAGAATAAAGTACTAACAGTGTGAACCCCTTCAAACAGAGTTGTCGTCACGTACTACTGAATACCATTGATTCATAAAGTACAATTGCCATAACATGAATAATTAAATCTAATAAGAAAACAACTTAATTTTCATTTGACAGATTGATGCATGATTGATTGTTTTATGTCAAGTGAGCAATTTGTCAGTTATAACATGATGAGATGAATTCAGTAGGTGTCAACTTAGAAAAGTGGAAAATTTCAAATCTCTTTTATTGATGAGAAACATCATGGTACTCAATCAAATCAAAAGGACTACTATGAAACTTCTCTGCTTAGGTCCTCTCTATACAATGGCTTTCAAGAGTTTACATATTTAATATAAACAAAGGAACACTTATGTGAGTTTTGTTTAAATATATTAACGAGGATGCCATGGTGTAATTACTTATGACAGAAATTACAATGAATGACCAAAAAATGTCTTTACTTTCAAAAAGCCAATGAGATAATAGTTATTTTAATAGTACAGATTATAAATATACTGAATAACAAAATATCGAAGTTACTGTTAATCTATTTTCCGCATATGCACATTTCGACAACTTATGTCTCATCAGTGCAGACCAAATCAAAACATTTGGAAGTCCATTCAACGAAAACGTGTAAAAGCTGATAGAGAATCAATAACCAAAATGATTTTAACAGAAAAGCCAAAATTCAGCTCAGGAGAGAGGTTTGCATGAGGGAGATACTCCTTAGTTTTACACAAATTTTGTAAATAGAAAAAGAAGGGAAACGGGGAAAATGTCAAAGAGACAACGACCCAAACGGGAGTAATAACAACTCAAAGCCACCATAAGATCTTCAATGAACGGCGAGGAAACCCCACACCCAATCAGCCCTTAAATACTAGTCGGTATGAGAATTTTAATGCTATCCATCATTAAGTATCCGACATATACGTAAGAAACGAAAACAGAAAACGAAAACAGTAGACAACAATTATAACAGGGTGTATCCGGATAGCACACAAAATCTGGCTAAATAACAGAAAGGGGCTGAGTATATGATATTTTTATGTATAATGTATCAAAATGGGGAATAGTGAGAAGTTGTCGCCCGGACAAACGCTCCATCAACTTATATTTAAAGAGGATAGGTCTAAAGCACGAGGAGAAGTTAAGATATTGCAAGTTCCAATACAATCGGTTTTCGAGTCAGCACCGAAGTACTGATCATCGGGTTGGTGAATACCCTCGGCGACTCACATTACACTAGCAGAGACCAACTCAGTGGTAATAAATTACAAAATACCAAAGTTACTGGTTTTTTATTGTCTCATATGAACATTTCGACAACTTATGTCTCATTATTGCAGATCAAACCAAAGCATTTGGAAGTCCATTCACCGAACAATGTGTAAAAGTTGATACAGAAAAAAATAACCAAAAGCATCTAAATAGAAAAGCCAAAATTCAGCTAAGGACAGAGCTATGCATGAGGGAGATACTCCTTAGTTTTAAACAAAATTTTGTAAAGTTCAGATAGTACAAGTTTCAATAAAATCGGTTTTCGGGTCAGCATCGAATACCGGTATACGTCCTTGTGTAAATGTCTCATTACTAGGAATTATATATTCTAAAATACTGACTACTGGGCTGGTGAATACCCTCGGGGACTATCAGTCCATCGGCAGAGGCATCGACCCAGTGGTAACAAATAACT